>CAXKVX010002311.1:0-26214 GCA_964058865.1 Eleocharis quinqueflora
CTCCTCCACCTTCTACTCCAACTCCAACTTCTCCTCTCATGGCTGAATGGATTGTGGACTGACGTGCTTCTCATCATGTCACCAACGACATCAACTCACTCTCCTCCCTGCCTTATGAAGGCTTTAATGCTCTTCAAATAGGGAATTGTATGGGCATGAAAATCCATCATATTGGTTCTTTCACTCTTACAACAACAACAACAACAACAAAGCCTTTTGTCCCAAACAAGTTGGGTAGGCTAGAAATGAAGCCCATATCGGGTTTCATCTCAATAAGATTGGCTGAATTTTTTCGTTGGCTCGCCAAGCCTATCACAACCCTCCTCCTTTCCGGGCTTGGGACCGGCTACGTAAAACATAGGGTTATTGGAGTAACGGTCAGAGTGAGGTATCGCTGGAGGGTTGATTATGGGCCAATCAGGTAGCGGGCTGTGAAGACTGTTGAATGTTGAATTACTAGGTGGGCTTGAGGTAGAAGCTGAGGAAAAAACGGGTAAAGAGTGCCACTGGGTAGTGTCAGGGTTAGAGTCTGTTGCAGATGAGTAATCTGAGAGTTAGAGTCTGTTGAATTATTAGTTAACAGTGATTTCATCACCATTAACTTGCAAGGGGTGTAAAGATACTACAGGATGACTCCATTGCAAAATCAAATGCTGAGATACAAGAGATACAAATAATAAACCTCAGACCTGTGATAGAGGAATATGCCACCAAGTCCACTCAGCTGATGACAGCAAGGTTTAGTCTCAAATGTATTTGTATAGGCGGTTAGTAATATGCATATAGGACAAAATTGTATAGCTGTATAGTTAGATTATAAATAGAGGCACTGTGCTCATTTGTAAACCAACAATTTCGATATAAAGAAATCAGTCTTTTAGACAAATCCTTCTTCTTTTCATTATATCCATCCTTAATTTAGTGAAGGAACGATTATCCTTTTTTCCCTTCTATTCCTGTTGAACATTTACCTCACTTGGTAGGAGTTGGAAAATTTTTATTTACATTTCTCTATGTCTAGAGTCTTTTGTTTGAAGTACAGTGGACCAGATAGAGTGGATAAAAAAAAGATCAACCTCTGTGGAATATAATCTCTTAGTCTTATTTAGTTGGTTCCTGGTTAACACTCTGCAAGTTCACTAATTTCATAATGGTAACATGTGGATTAAACTAGGTTGGGACTGCCAGTTTTATCTTGCAATATGTATTGACATTGTTCATTGTAAAAAACTTGTTTTGTTTTGCTTTATTTTTCAGGAAATTTCAAAATTCAGATATGATTTGTGCCCTCGGTACATGAAAGAGAGGAAATTCTGGCGTATATACTTCCTACTTGTCAATACATACGTCTCACCGTATGTTCTCCTACTGTCTATCCTTAAAGGAGAAATATTATATATTTTACCCCAAAACCAAGAAATTATCTATGCTTTTGCAAGTTTCTATGCCTACAAATCATTAAAAGTACATTCTCTATGTTTTGCAAAAATGAAAACTTGAATATGTCCAGTCGGTTAATGACCAGGTCTTATTCCTTTATGTTTTCTTTTGTGTTTTTCTTTCAAACAGTTATGAAAGGAGATACATGGATGAGTTGAAGGCTAAAGAGGAACAGAAAAATAAAGAGAAGTTAAAAGAAGTTGCAATGTCACCTCAAGGTGGGACCATCAATGAAACAAAGTTGGAAAGCAAGGGCTCCGTCTCATCAAGCAAGGAGCTCGATTTGGATACTTTTCTCTTGGGCGATTTCGACGATGAGGCCCCTGGTTTGTAGCCTTTTCTTTCTAGCACCTTATTTGTAGAAACAATAAAACTAATATCAGATTCTCTCAACTGGAGAGCTCAAAAGCATAATTTATACACAATAATTTAATAAATGAGCAGTTTGGCTATATTTTAATTTGTCTGGAAAAATCTTGTAATTCTTGTCAGTAATACTCTTGTAATTTATGTTAGTTATAATCTCCCAATTTGCAGATGAAGCTGCTGGAGATGGTAGTCTAGATGATGATTTCGACAAGATTGATAGTGCCTCGGTACACATCTCCTTCAATATAGACAAATAAATATTCCTTTCTTAGTTATCTAACTGAGATAAAAGTGCTGAAATAAAGAATTCTACGATATTTAATAAAATATGACAATGTGAAGAGCATCGTGGAATTTGGCTCATTAAAAATATGGCTAAAGGAACCAAATTTTGTTCCTTTCTACACAGTTGTTGATGGAAGAATCATTGTAGTTTATGCCTAAATAGTTTAGGATCAAGTTAGCTCTGAAAATTCTCAAGCAAAATTGTTTAGATGTTTCAGAGAGAATGCTGAGTTCAGGTTTTTAAGCTGGTGTAGTTCAGACAATAGACCTGACTAGAACTACAATTGTTTAATGTTTCTCGGAATATCAAATAATTCATCAGTGGAACTTATATTCATTGCAGGGTCTGGATAGTGATGATGAGAAAAAGCCAAAAGATTGAGTAGAAACTATTGCATTGGCGATGAGATCCTATTGCTCTTCTTAAAATCTAAATTCATATGTTCTTTGTATATTTTGGTGTATTGAGCTGTTGTTGTTTTTTTTCTTTGAAAAATGGGGGTTTATTCATATGAGTATATGACCATGCAATTAATATTTAGAATTTTCATTCTGTGGGATCTCTAGATTTTCTTGCCTATAGGTTATTTTTGTGGTCCTGTGTTTAGCAACTTTCTGCTGTTATAAAAATGTGTTTTTGTTATCAAAAGTTGCTATTTGTGAACAGGGCAATTTGCACTTCAGTTTCTCCTCTTTCTCCTTCTACTTGAAAGGCCTTTTGAGTTTCTATTGTACAATATTTGGATCACAAATTGCTAGACATTTCCTATTTACTCTCCAGTTTGTAATGGATGTTATTGCTGTACAGTTTAGGTAGCAGGTACAACTTTCTGAGGTCATTTTCATTTCTGAAATTTTTGGAGTTTTTAAATTATTGTCAGATCAATTTTAGAAATTTAATTTTTCGTTAGTTTTTAAATTCTTCATTTTTAAAAATGAAAAGTTAGAATTTCTAAATTGTCATGTCAGCAAATATTAATAATATTATGAGAGATTGATCAATTTTAGTAAATGATTAAGTTATGTTAGAATTTATATTGTAAAGCATAATTGCTAAATAAGAAATTTAACTACATATTTGAAACTCATTTAGAAATTGTCACGTCAGATTAGATATTTTAACATGTACTCTTTACTGCAGCTATAGCCTGTTAACCGTTTGTGTTGTAGTTATGAAATAAAATGCAGGTGCTTTATTTTTCACTTAGAATGAGTTTTGAAGTTATTTGGAATTTGTTTGTCTAACCCATTTAGACCATATTTTTAAAAGAAGCCGGTCATAGCTTTTCAACTATTTTTAAATTTTCTTTTGAAGTAATAAATAATGGTCCTCAGGAGTTAAAAATAGAAAGAAAAAATGCGTCATTTTTCATTCCCGCTCCAGCAATTTGTGCACTTAATCACGTCCCAAATTTTAATTTTCATACTAACGTTATTTCTTTTTGAGTTTTTATTGATTTATTTTAATTAACATAAGCATCATTATGAGTTCTTTTAGTAAAATACCTCTTATCAAGAACTAGTTTTTAGCAGGGTAACTGGTTTTTAGCCAGGGGCGGATCTATGTATAGACAAGATCAGGCATGTGTCGCTGCTTGATTTTGAAATGAAACTTTGAAGTACTAAATTTTTAGTTGGATCCAAAAAGTTATATCCTAAATTTAGAAGATTGTCGCTGCTTAATTTTAAACAGAACTATTAACTGCTTAATTTCAATAAGTGTGTCATTGCTTAATTTGTGTTTAAATCCGCCCCTGTTTTTAGCGGCTAGAGCAATGCTTTTCATGTGAAAGATGGTTCAAAAGCTGATAAAAGTAAGCCACAGAGGACTTTAAATTAATTTTGAAATATTCAAGATCAAATATTTATATATTACTAAAAAGAGCCTCTTATCATTAGTATAAACACATGAAGTAATAATATTCATGTGTTATGATAGCACAAATATTAGGATTCAGAAATATAAATACTTAGTCAACAAGAGATTGCATTTAAGGAGCGAATTGAGCTCGTAGTTTTCCACGTAAGGTGTAGGAACTAAAACAGTGTGTGTGTGTGTGTGTGTTTTTTGTTTCAATTTTGAGAGTGAGGATAAATGGATAATATTATTTGTTGCTCTAAATGATAGAATAATTAGAAAAAACAACTTGGAAATGAAAATATTATTTTTCATCAATCAGTGGATTCGATTGGGCTTGTCATTAAATTTTATTAATCATGTGTATCAGTGTATGATTTAATGCGGTTTCGTAAGCCACGTGCCACTAGCTTTAAATTTGGCAGCACAAATCCTCTGCTGTGCAATACTAGTGGGTGCACTGGCCTGAACCGTCGAATCACGTTAAGATTCGTGCTTCACAACCTCAAAAAACTCTCAACACAGATTCGCTTTTTTGCGACTTAATAGAATTTAGAAACAATGGTAGTTTAGTGTCTCCTGTCTTATTTTATGGGAGCTGATCTATCTTATTTTATGGGAGCTGATCTATCGATATCTTCATTGATACCTCCATCGATACCAACAGAACAAGTTCAGTTGAATTCAGTTTACATGTTTTTTTTATGATGCATGTTGTTTTTTGTATTATGCATATTATTTTTGTTATTATGCATATAATTGATCGGACGCTTCACTGAAAATGAATGTCGCTACGCCCACCGACGCGGATTACTACGCTCATCGATGCGGACTAGACGAATCCAATTGCATATATTTTGAAAAGTTGTTCTAGCTATTATGCATGTTGTTTTTGTTATTGTGCAAGTTATTTTTTTTGTTACTATGCAAATAAATAACATGCAAAATAATACAAATAACATGCATAATAACAAAAACATCATGCATAATAATAAAAACATAATAAATCATAAATATAACAAAAAATTGAAAAAACATAACAAACTTAGCATATCAATCATAAGTATTTGACTGTTATTCATATTTTTAGATGCACAATAAAAAAAACAAAATGCATGATAACAAAAACAATATGCATCATAAGTAAAACAAATTCATAATAAATCATAAGTAAAACAAATTCATAATAAATCATAAGTAGAACAAAAAAAAATAATGAACTTAACATATAAATTATAAGTATTTGACTGTTATGCATGTTATTAGATACACAATAACGAAAACAACATGCATAATAACGAAAACAATATGCATCATAAGTCATAAGTAAAACAAATTTTCGTCGAAACTCAACTAGACGTGTCAAGTTGGTATCGATGACGGTATCGAAGTTGAGATCCGCGAAACATTTTACTTATTTTATTGCTTTTCCAGTGATGGAGCAAGTTGTAATTTTTCAGTTTAATGAAATTTGCCTACGGGCTTCTGATAAAAAAAAAAAGTACGGTACCGTTTAAAACCAACTACAAAGATGGATCCATTTGAGTAAGGCCCAAAATTGAAAGAAAACCTCAAAGACCAATCAATATCCAGGATGACAAAACCATTGGGAAAATAGTTCCGGAGGGTCGGCCATGCAAGCCAACCCTATTGGGATTAAGAAATTGTGCCGGCCATATGTCTTGATAGCCAATACAGCACCCATCTATCGAAGGATGGATGTGGCATACATAGCCAACCGACCCTTTTTAATCTTTTATACTTGCTTCTTGCCTCTCTTTTATAAACGCGCGGATTCTGCTTGCTCTTCCCTTTTCTCTTTGTGGGACTAAGTTCGCGCTTTTGTAATTCTGTTTACTTTTTCCGAACCGGCAGTCTATATTACTTCCAACGAAGTTGGAAAGCCTTATAGAAAATAGACGGCCCTCGTCAGTGACTCTAAAAGGTTTCGGCACAATTCGACCCGTGATTTCAAAGGTTTCGACACTCGACGACTCGAGGTCTGATTCGATCTCGTGATCTGAAATTGTCGGCACTTATCGACTCCAGATTCGATTCAATCTCGCCCGACTCGTGATCCAAAAGTTGTTGACACTTGTCGATCCGACCCGTGACTCGAAAGTTGTCGGCACTTGTTGACCCGATCCTGCCCGACTCAACCAGTTACTCGAAAGTTATCGACATTCGGCAACCTGTGGTCGGATCTGTGACAAGATCCGACTCGTCCGATTGCCACCTCTAGATACTGATCATAGACCTCTCCTAATAAAATAAAATCTGGTGTGATGTTATTTTCCACAACTGACATTCATATTGAAATAGGTAATATTGAACCATTCTTTATGTTTCGGAGATTGTTTGATTGCTAATTCTTTAGATCTATTTGCTTGGATTTTGGAGGAGACGAGCTAAACTCCAAAGATTTCGCGTTGAATGATCCGAAATGGATGGATTACGAGTACATGTGATTCATGTATTCGTGGCGGGAGATGTCATGTTCTAGAGTTCAGAGTGTGACAGTTCCTTTTTGTGATATCAGAGCGACTGCATCCATTTTGTTTATCACACAACAAAGATATATTCATTTTATTATTATGTTCAAATTTGTCATGCTAGTATTAGAAACCGGTCAGTTGGGTTGGTCAAAATTGAAGTAAATGCCCCCCTTTGGTCCAACTTAAAATAGAAATTTCTTAAAAAAGAAAAATCGCGGGCCCCACTAAAAAAAGAAAATTCTTAAAAAAAGCCACGGTGCTGCCCCTGTAGGCCCCACTTAAAATAGAAAATTCCTTAAGAAAAATCGGTCTGTCACCTACTGTGGGCCCCACTTAAAAAAGAAAAATTCTTAAAAAAAAATATCGCATGTCTGTGACCTCCTGTGGGCCTCACTTAAAAAACTCTATACTCCTGTATGGTATTGGTGTTTGTGAGCCCTGTTGGGTGGGAGCTCGTGTGCAGACTGGAGCAGAGCACAACGCCTAGCCCAACTCCCTTCTTCCTTTGATTTAATCGAAAGAAAAGGAGAATCGGCACTGTAGAATATACAGTACCAATGAACAGTGAACTTATGCAACAATGATATAGTTAGATAGATGAGATCGCTGCTCCCTGCCTACCAACATTTTACATCGGAACAAATTAAATCAAATAATTTATTTAAATTGTACAAGTATTTTGTTGAGGAGCAATTAAACCAATTTTTTTAATACTATTAGTACTATATGGAATTAAATATTTAGGAAAATTTTAGATGAAATTCATGAATACTCCGGACGTAGGTGCCACCTGCATTCTTAAACAGAAGATTCTTTCTGTCGTTTTAAAAATAATTTAGGCTCACAAGTGGGGTGGCATCTTAGAGCTTAGGCACGCATGATAGCTTGCGTTCCTAGACCAACGAAATAAAAAGAAATGCTATTTGACTGGTTGAAGATTCCATTCGCAACTTAAAACACAAATTCCTAGGATAGCAGGTTGGAGTTGCGGTCCTAGACTCTTTTTCGAATCCCTCGCTCTCTCCCCCCCACTCTCTCTTCTCTTCTCCATTATCCAACTGAGAAACAAAAAATCATTTGTAATAATTATTTGCGTTCCTAAGCTCTAAGACCGCAACTAGGTGTAACATAATGCTAGAAGCGAAATTCTAGAGTAACAGGTGCCACATGCGTGTCTAAGCTCTAGGGCCGCAGCCCCCACCTGCGGCCCTACAATTTTTTTTAAACGATTGTAGAGAATCTGATGTTTAGGAACTCATGTGCCACATGCAGCCGGAGTATTTGTGAAATTTCGTCTAATATTTTTTAAAATATTTAATTTTGTATATTACTAATATTCGAGCAATTAAAATTGGCATAATATATTAAGGGAAAATTTTCATAATGCCATTGCAAAATCTTGTAATTGTCAAAATGCCACCACAAAATCTGATTTTGTCAAAATGCCATTAAAATCCATAAGCTATTTTAATTATACCATTATCTTCTTATTAAATCAATTAAAAAATTCTGAAACATGAAAATCCCCGTAATACCCCTGTCAACTTTGTTTTTATTTTATTTTATTTCCAACCCAGTCTCATCTCAGTATACTGTGTATCATTCCAGTATACTCTTTAGGGAAAATTATCGAGAGCTTATACCCAGTATCGAGAGTTGATACCAGAGTACCCACCTGTCGAGTGAACTGAGAGATAGAGACGATTGGAGCACGGGAGCAGGGAACCCACCTGATCAACGAATCGACGGAGAAGGTCTCCCTCGCTGGCCCTCTCCACTCGTCAACCCCTACCTTCGCCACTATTAGATACGGTGTTTTGAACTCTACCGATCGCAAGGTCTTCTTTCTCTTAGGTTGGGGCGATTTTGAACTAGCCATTTGTATAGTGCTGATTTTGAACTGTAACTGGACGATTTTGTATAGTGCCGATTTTGAACTATTTTGAACTCCACCGATCGCAAGGTCGTCCTATTAGGTACGATTTTGTATAGTGCCGATTTTATACCCAGTATCGAAAATATGAAGTTGTGAACTGTATAGGAAGTGTCATGGCCAGAATCCGATTTTGAACTATAACTAGTAAATTCGATTTTGCTGTATAGGTTTAATTGAAGTGTGTAGGTTTAATTGAACTGTAACTGGTAAATTCAATTTTGAACTGTATAAGTTTAATTGAAGTGTACATAATCCGATTTTGCTGTTTGGTAAATTCGATTTTGTTGTTAATTGAATTGTACAGAATCGGTCAATCTTCAATTGAATTTGATTTCTATTGTATAGGTTGGGGCGAATCGGTCAATCTTCAATTGAATTTGCTCTTTTGTAGTAGGAGATGTCAGTTACAACTCGGTTGCAACAATTTTTCAGCAACTCGGTTGAACAAAGCACTCGGTTGCTTTGTATGATGTTATTTTTTTTTGAAACCGGAATTCATTACTCGGCGCTCTTTTGATGAACAAACCAGAATACATTTCTATTTTTTTAGCATGGTTGTTTGCTCTTTTGATGCTATTTTGGCGATTTATCAAGTTGACACAACATGCTCTTTTGATGCTATTTTGACGTTCTTAGCCCATGCTCTTTTCAGCAAGAGAACACATACAATCCCCAAACAGCAATGAAGATAGGTGATATTTATAATCACTTCTTCAAATTAAAAAATGCCACAGATGGGCTAAGAACGTCATGTCAAAAGGAAACTCGATACATTCTCTTAATTGGAATAACAATGCAACATAAGCAGCAACAACAAGAAGAAGCTTAAGTGCTAAGTTCGAAAAAGTGAAACTTTCGGTGAATTTTTCTAGTTACAGGCCTCAGATGAGCTAAGAATGCCATGTCAAAAAGAATTCCATATATGTTTTTAATTGTACTGTGTTGATATTGAGCAAAATGAAGAATTTATATAAAGAGAAAATGTAGACAAAACATAGCATAATATCATTGTCATTAGATGTTCAAAATATTACAAAATACATAATTGAAGTGACATCGAATTGCAAAACAGAGCATAATACCTACTGCATAATACTAGCTAAAGTCTAAATTAATTGCAATAGCATAATTCCCAATTAACAAAGCTTGACAACTTGAACACATAACGAACATGCAATCATAGATAAAGTAATTGCAAAACCTACAATCATTGCATTCTTAATGAATGCAATTTGCCTTCTTTCATACAACGGATAATAAAGCACCTCATCGCACCAAGCACGGAAAAAACTACCATCCGTACAATTGCATGCGTAAAACTCTCAACCCATATTACTTCGAGTAGTAGAGATCTTCTCCTCGCAAGGAAATCGACATTTTCTACAGTAATACAACGGGCCCTTCCAAGTAATGTCTCCTTCATTTTCGGTTTTCATGCCTTTCTGATTATCAAGAAATAAATAGTTAATTTTCTAGTAACCATTTTTTCATGCCTTTGTGTCAATTTTCAAGTAACCTTTCTAATGGCCAGAAGAGTAGTGAGTTGATTATTTCCATCGCAATTTTTGTAATGGTAGTTTCTTGCTGGAGTCTAAAATCTGGTGATAACTACACAATTTTCAATTCAACTCTTATTTTCCCACTCACCAACAATATATCAGAGCACATAGATATCCATATTAACAGTGTATATTGGCTTATACTAGACATCATACATACCCTTAAATTTGCAACATACCCTTTTCCCTTAAATTTGAAACACAGCATAGCTACTGGCTTATACTAGATCTGCTCTCTTTGTACCATTCTTCTCTTCTCTAAGCTATAATCGGCATGCCAAAGTTCAAAAAATTCGACACGGCATAGGATCCAAATTTAGCAGACATATTCTTTGTACCATTCTTCTCTTCTCTAAGCTATAATCGGCACTCCAAAGTTCAAAAAAATTCAACACAGATGGCGAGTTGTGAACACTGATTTTCTGTTATTAGATTAGAAATTTAGCAGACATATTCCCTTTCAGAAAAAATTCAAGCCAGTGAGATGGTACTAACCACTGATTTCAGAAAAAATACACTGTTATTGTGCTCCCAATTCACTGTTATTGGAACATAAATTTTCAAAAAAATTGATTTTCTGTTTTCAATCCAGATGGCGAGATGGTACTAACCGAGAGTAGAGTGGCGAGGAACTTACCGAGCGGAGAGGGGCAGAGAGTGACGGAGAGTGAGGACTGCGGAGGGCCAGCGAGGGTCGAGGGAGACCTTCTCCGTTCAGCTAGGTTTTCGTTCGTCTGGTATCAGCTCTCGATAAAGCTTTTTAAGTTTCAAAATAAAAAAAACCAACAGTATACTAGGTATACTGGGATGAGACTGGGTTGGAAATAAAGAACAAAACAAAAGTTGACAGGGGTATTATGGGGATTTTCATGTTTCAGAATTTTTTAATTGATTTAATAAGAAGATAATGGTATAATTAAAATAACTTATGAATTTTAATGGCATTTTGACAAAATCAGATTTTGTGATGACATTTTGACAATTGCAAGATTTTGCAATGACATTATGAAAATTTTCCCATATATTAATATGACAACTACAAAAGGATATTAGAGTCAAATATGTGGAACATCGGAATAATCATTTGTTATAATCAATCATTTGTTTCCTGTTTTATTATAGAACATCAATTTTTTTTTTTGAAACAAGCAGGGAGCGCCTGCCACTTCCATTTTCATAGAAAAAAGAAGTACAAAAAACTGACACAACTCAATTACATGAATCATCTACCCATGCACACTATCTAGAACCTACTCTATTCTATCTCTATAGAGTGTAATTTTTGAACCCTGATGCACTTGCAAAATATTAAACTTCCCAAACAACACAACGATATCTAAGTAAACCTAATCACAAAAATCAAACTAGAGTTATCCCCTGATTCCTGAGCCTTTTCTTCCCACACTTCCGAGAACTCCATCTAGATGGTAGACCATTTGGATGTCAACATTTCTCGCAATCACCGATCAAAGCGTCTTATGCTTCTAGCAACCGCCGTCTCCGTTGCTAAGTTAGCTTTCGCACTCGACCTCGAATGTAATTTGTCCCAAGGAAGCTCGGCTTTATCTGTGCCTCGTGTTCCCCAAATCAACTCTCATTCGGAGCTAAGCCGAACCTCGCATACCTCCACTAGCTAGTCACTACTCACATTCAACCTTTCCCTTTAATTGCGAAGATCTCGAACATCCAATCAGATCATAGTCAATCCCCTTATCAAGATATTTGCACATGTAATCCCTATACCAGCTGATATTTATCCATCTACCCTTTGCCAACCGATCAGCCAGCCTCCTTATACCATATGAATACCCACTTAATCATCTCCTTATACCCTATCTGGTATCGATCTGTACCAGATAAGAGACAACACTGCCAACTGGTACCATTACAATTTATCACTTACTGGTATGTCTATCTACCGATACCAGCTCAATCCCATTGCATCTCTACCAGTCAGCAACCAACAGAGAAGGTTGGTACCAGCAGCACAACACTTTTGGTACATCAGCATATTTTGTACCAGCAAAAACCCGTTGCCCTCTTTGAATATCATCTTCTTTTTTCTCGATAACAGATTGTGTCAGCATATTCATTTACCTTACACGATCTGACATTAGCTGACACCTCAATCAATCTCAGGGTAACCCTTGATCTCTGTCTCAGAATCACCAACGATCAATCAGTGCATCTCAATCGCCACCTCGTTCTGCTCAATCCCACCATCTCGCCACTCGATCCAGCTCTGGCTTTACCTCGTCTGTACACGCTATCATCATCTTCTGCTCATCTCTGCACTGAGAGACCTTCCCTTTCAATACCTTGCCTTTATCGTGAGCAAGGCATGATTGTCGTCTCAGCAATCAGCTCTGAGCTTAGATCTGATCCGAGGACAGGCTTAGCAAGGCTCAGGTCAGTCTCAGACAACTCGACTTCAGAAAATCCACGACTGGCAGCTGACTGCTTTTGCACGATCTTGATCGAGGTTTCATTTTCGTGCTGAGGGATCTCATCTCGTGGATCTAAGGAATCTCGATGTTATTCTTCTCTCAAATCTGATCTCGCGATTTTGAGGGGTTTCACTGTCGAGTAGCCATCGTCGTCTGAAGAACAGTTGATCTCTATCCCTCGGATCGTCTCATCACTATCATTTCAGATCAGCATCATCAGGTCGCAATCCCCATCGCAACTCGCACTCGATCTGCTCACTCTCGCCATCATCAGCTCATCGGACAGGAACCAGGGGAGGAGTAGGGGGAGAGGAGAAGAAAGAAGGGGGGAGGGAGGAGAGGGAGGAGAGGGTGGCGGCGGGGGGAGGTCGAAGGTGACCTCCCCCGCCGAGTTGATCGCCTGTCTTTCTCCCTTTTTCGCTCTTTCGATTTTCGCAAAAATTAGTTTCAGCTTTTTCACGTGTAAACTTTACATGAACAATATAGAACATCAATTTGCTTTCTTTTCGTCTTCAATTTTCTCAGATTTGGTGTTTTAATGCCGATTTTATATAACTGAAATGTGAATGTCAGACATTGGGGCATAAATTTACTGTGCTGTAACAATGAACTGTCTGAATTTGATTAAAAAATTTATATTTTTAAAATTTAATTTGCAAGAATCTCAAAATAATTAAAAATCAGAATTTCTTGCGTTGGAGTTGTCTTTCTACGTGGAAAAAAAGAAGTGATACAGACAAATAGACAATCATGCTTTGAAGTGAGAGGAATTGATTATGCATATGGAAAGGTGCCCGCCTAAGGGCTTTAAATCAAAAAAAAAAAGAAAGGTGCCACGTGTGTGCCTCTGGCACAAAGTGGAGGAACTGATCAAATGTAAGTATGTCTGTGCAATTTATATGTAAGAGATATCAAATATTTGCTTGTCTGTGGCAATTGAAAGTGGATGAACTACTCGCTGCACCAATAGTTACATGGTTACGTATAGAAAGTTTGTTTGCAGATTAAATCATTTTTCACCTTTTTCAGCTAACACCTTGGAAAATATTTGTAAATGCTTGTTGAACAACTGCTTTTGAATAATTTTTCCTTTTTCAAATTGTTTTTCCTATCTTCACAAGTAAAATAAGTTCAATTGTTAATTATAATTTATGTAAATTAATTATTGATATTCAGTATTTTTTTCTTATGATCCCTATTATATACGTATGTAGTTTTTATAATGATTAAATATTATTTCTTTTATAGCTTCTAATTTTATAAAATTCAAAGAAGAACAAAAAATGGCTTTGTTTATTACAAAATTCAAATTAATAGGATGTCTTGAAGAAATAAACTATGTAGAACGTTATTAATTTTGTTCGTTCTACAAGTAAAGCTGCATTGTTTTGCTAAATCGAGGTTTAAGAGAAATGCAATGTACAAAATGATTAAGTCGTGATATTTTTCAACAATGGCCGAAATTTTTTTTATTAACCAAAAAAATAAAAAAAACACGAAACTGACAAAATACCGGAGTCTGTGATTCCGGATTAATCCCGTTGCAGAGAGAAGAGAGAATTCGATGGTTTGAATTATTTTATTAATAAAATATTAATATTTTAATTGATGAGTTGGGTTGTATTTAGATAAGTTTTTGTAACGAATTCGACTGCACTTATCGGGATTATAAATAATTTTTTTAACGTCGCAAATCATCGAGCTGTAGATATTCGAGTCTACTTCCACCACATTGAGTCCGATTTGCGATCGGAGAAACGTGCATCTCAAATTTAGCTCCATCTTGAACTTATATCTTAATTAGTCTTTTTTATCATGAGTTTGCGTCGGATTCAATTTTGAATTTCTCATTTCTCTGATTGCAGAACATACTCGACGTGATGAAAGTAGACTCGAATATCTACAACTTGATGTCTTGCGACGATAAAAAAGACTAATTATGACCCCGACGAGCGCAACTGAAATTGTTATAAAATAAATATTAAGTATGATTAACATTTTTTCCTACAAACTTCGACTACGCTCTTCGGGATCATAATTAATTCTTTTTTATCATCGCAAGCCATCAAATTGTAGATATTCGAGTCTACTTCCACCACGTTGAGTCCGATTTGCGATCGGAGAAACGCGCATCTAAAATTTGGCTCCACTATCAACTTATGCCTTAATTAGTAATTTTTTATCATGTGTTTGTTGCAGAATCAATTTTGAATCGGTCATTTCTCCGATCGCAAATCAGACTTGACGCGGTGAAAGTAGACTCCGACATTTATAGCTTGATGAATTGTGACGATAAAAAAAACTAATTACAGTCTCGACGAGCACAGTCAAAGTCGTTACAAAAACTTACCTAAATAGAATCCAACTCTTGTATTAAATTATTAATATTTTAATTAATAAAGTTTTCAACGTTCAAAAGATGAATTTTTTTTCATGATTGACCTTAGGAAAATAAAAATAGTATTTATGACTTTTAATTCAAATCTTTTACAGCAATAATCATATTTTATAACATTCAGGTTCATATGTGTTATCTAGACGTTCACATGTTTTGCGATCAAAATATGTTTTTAGTTTAGAATTTGTATTTCTAATCGTATTCGTCTAGAAAACACATGTGATCCTGAATGTTATAAAATATGGTTATTGCTGTAAAAGATTTGAATTAAAAGTCATAAATACTATTTTTATTTTCCTAAGGTCAATCATGAAAAAAAAAATCAACTTTTGAACGTTGAAAACTTTATTAATTAAAATATTAATAATTTAATACAAGAATTGGATTCTATTTTGGTAAATTATTGTAACGACTTTGACTGTGCTCGTCGAGACAGTAATTAGTTTTTTTTATCGTCACATGTCATCAAGCTGTAAATGTCGGAGTCTACTTCTACCGCGTCAAGTCTAATTTGCGATCGGAGAAACGAGCTATTCAAAATTGATTCTGCAACAAACACATGATAAAAAATTACTAATTAAGGCATAAGTTGATAGTGGAGCCAAATTTTAGATGCGCGTTTCTCCGATCTTAAATCAGACTCAACGTGGTGGAAGTAGACTCGAATATCTACAATTCGATGGCGACGATAAAAAAGAATTAATTATGATCCCAAAAAGCGTAGTCGAAGTTTGTAGAAAAAAAGTTAATCATACTTAATATTTATTTTGTAACAAGTTCATCTACGCTCGTCGGGATCATAATTAGTCTTTTTTTATCGTCGCAAGATATCAAGCTGTAGATATTCGAGTCTACTTTCATCACGTCGAGTCTGTTCTGCGATCGGAGAAATGAGCAATTCAAAATTGAATCCGACGCAAACTCATGATAAAAAAAAACTAATTAAGATATAAGTTCAAAATGGAGCTAAATTTGAGATGCACGTTTCTCCGATCGCAAATCGGACTCAACGTGGTGGAAATAGACTCGGATATCTATAGCTCGATGATTTGCGACGTTAAAAAAAATTATTTATAATCCCGATAAGTGCAGTCGAATTCTTTACAAAAACTTACCTAAATACAATCCAACTCATCAATTTTTTTTAATCCTCAGCAGAACTAATATTTTTCTGTATTCATATATAGACTGTAAAAGAAGAACAAACCCAAAGAAGTGTAAAATCTACGTTTCTATAAAGTTTGGAAATGCAGATTAAATTAATCCGCTTTAGTGGACCTGTTTGATTATAAAAAAATTAATTTTTTTACCTTACAATATTATATATTCAAGTTTTGATCGAATTGATACTGGCTGACGAGTACTACAATGTCAAAACAAAAATTAGTCAGTTCGATCGAAGAGGGAAGCGAATTCTCTGCCGCGCAGCACCAACGGACGCTCATGATTTCCTGCGCTGTAAGCTACAGACGTTTCAGATTTGATTCATGAGGGCTGATATTATAAAGTTTAACTTGCACGAATCTTGATGCAAATGAAATGCTGAGATTTACCGCACAGCACGCACAGTGTTTGTGCTGCGCGGTAGAAGATCTGGTTTGATCGAAGAGAGAGATCCGAGTATACAATGGCCGATTTTTTTAATTAATAAAAATATTATATATATAATTAAATATATAAGAAAAAAATATTTAGAATTTAAAAAATGTTATCCTCGTCAGTGTTATTGGCGAGTTAATCTTTATTTTTTGAATTTCCCGACGTTTCAAAAAACCGATAAATGTTATACTCGCCAATGCCATTGGCGAGTATAACATGCATTAAATTCCTCCAAGAACATTAACTGCACCAATAATTGGATTTTCTCTAAACTCGCTACTGGCTGTGGCGAGTTTAGAGTATTTTTTTAGTCTATACTCGCTATCCTAGATGACGAGTTAAGGCTGCAATTCCCAAAATGGAATCCCCGTGTCCAAGGGATAATTACAACGACCTATACTCTCTAGTAGCACTGGCGAGTTTAAGATTTATTTTTAATCGTTGGAAAATTAGAAAAAAAGATAAACTCGCTAATAGCATCGGCGATGATAGCATTTTTAAAATTACAGGCAACATTTTCTTATATATTTAATTCTTTATAATATTTTTATTACTTAAAAAAATTCAAATACAATAGTTCGGGCACTTTCAACAAATGCCCTTGATCTTTCTCTGGAGTTGATTTTTTGGCCCTCTTCAGTAGAAATCTATTATAACAGACTGATAACTCATTTTAACGATTTAGAATCTGTTATAACGGTTCTGAAAAGCGTTACTGCAATGTATGCTTCTGTCTTTTCAAAATATGCATATAATATTTTATTTTTTTCTAAGTTTTTATTAGTATCTCAAATTTTTATCTTGGAAATTGTATTTGCATTTATTGTGCCTTATTTATTTATATATAGGCTTTATATTTTTATTTAATGTACAATTATTCATTTTATTTTATTTTATTTGGCTTTAGACGTTATTTTATTTAAAAATTTTATTTTATTTACGTACATTTATTTTGGATTTTAAAACACTTCAAAATTTTACGAGTTTTACAGAAAGCGTTAGTGAGAGTTTATAAAACTACGATTCAGATTTTCTGATAAGGAACAAGCTAGGGCCTATGTCTGTGTGTGTGTGATTATGTTTTTTAGATCTGTTAAAGCTAGAGGTGTGAAGGCGGAGAAGTGAGAGAGTGGATCGAAGGAAAGCAAGAGAGGAAGATAGGCTACTTAAAACTAGAGTTGAAGGAACAGTTGGCATAGGTGGAACTAGACCAACAATTATTATAAATTACCATTGTCTTAAAGTTTAAATACAATAATTTTTTTTTAAAATACAAAGCCAGCGATTATTTTAAATAATCGTTATCATATCTTCATCCCTGCCAACAATTGTTTAAAATAATCATTATTTTATCCTCAAAGATTTTTTTCACTTCTGCCAACAAAGTTTAACAAGTTCTTCAATAACTTTTTTTATGGAGTTGCTAACTCTTATTTCTGTGATAGTATATGTATATGACTATTTTCTTACAAAAATAAAAAATCTTGTAGCTAGGAAATATTTTATTTGAGACTCCTATAAATACAAGCATATTAGTCTAACCTTAATTAATTAATCATAGGACAAATCTTCACGTTCATATATTTACATAAATATAAAATACAACTTTAGTGATAATATATCCGTCGTATAATTAATTTTGATGTGTTCGACTCTTTGTTACTGCATAAGTGGTATGCACGCCCCTGTTTTAAATATTAGTTAGGAATATTTTTTGTTGTTCCTGTTGTTTGAAACATTTAAAAACATCTAATTGAATACGTGCAAACAATTAATATTTTAATTATAATATAAATGAACACATTTATAAAAAATAGGCAATGTTACACTATATTTTATTACATAAGTAATATTTGCATTAATTAAATAATTTGAGCTACAAATTAATAATCATCTTAAGAAAGGAGTTTCGTTATACATGCATTAACAAATAGTTTGGCTTATAATTTAAAATTCTTAAATTATAGGTAGAAATAATGGAACTGGATGCTTGCACAAGCTTTTTTTTTTTTTTTTATAAAGATGAGAGTCAAAATTATTCAAATTTAAATGACATAAAGTTTTTCATTCGAGTTTCGAATCCGTAGCTTTCATATAGAAATCATTGCTCTTAGCCGATAGACTAAGAGCCGATTTTTATGCTTGTGCAAGTAGTGTATGTCTCATCTTTCTACAGAGAGATGCATGTTTGAGTTCCGCAAAATATATTTAAAATAATAGATTCTGAAAAAATGAAACCTTTTAAATAAATGTAGTAATTATATAATATCATATTTTATTTTGTCACTGAATCAATCTTTAGTACATAAGGACAACATTTAGATATTGTTATCATTATAAAGATATAATAGGATTGGAGTTCATAGTTTTCCTAATTTAAAATGGTAACAATAATAACAAAAATAAAAATAGTAAATGATATAATAAAACAATATTAATACGAATTGTTGTTTAAAATAATAACAATGATAATTTAATGAATATAAATTAATTACTAAATATAATATGCCATAATAAAAAAATAATATTTACTATGCAATTGAAATACTGATACTCCAACTATAGATTGGTATACCGATATTAAATATTTTGTGTGCTATTTCAAATATACTAAAATTTATTTAACACGACACCTCAACTAGCATAACACTCTATTCAGCAATTCTAGAAAAATTGAAAGAACTAATGAGAAAATTAAAGAATGTTCATAACATTGATATGTGCAAGAATATATAACAAATCAACAAATAGAATTTTTTCTTTCAGTTTTCTATTATACGAGCATATTATTTGTAAATTCGAGATTGGTAGCAAGAATTACACAGAATGTTGATTCCAGAACAACTTCCCTCTCACATATTCTCTTCTGAATTTTCAATCAAACTTGTCGACCCGACATGACCCGCAATCTGAGATGACTCGACTTGACCCGAACACAACAGATCAGAGACCCGAGATCAACTTAACAAACCAGAATAAACTTCGGTTTGAATATTTTACCTTATCAAACTGATATCAACCTATCAATTAATATTGTACTAGTACATGTCTTGACTAAAATGAACTTTTACCATTAACTTATCAAACCAGGTATTGTATTAGATATAAGGCCAAATCAAAATCAAGGCATGTACTGAACTCTTCAAGATAGAACAAGAATAAAAACAAGATACTATATCGAATACAAGCAAAAGTGCAAAACATCTTGACAACAACTTATCAAACCAGAATGAACTCTTTAAAATAAAAAACTTTGGTAATTGTCGCATATCACATATCACATAGAAACCATCTTGACAACAATTTATCAAAACATTAACTTATCACATATCAATTAGCAGATTGCACATACAAATTTATATTTTGGCAATTGTCGCATATGTAGAATTTTTTTCAGAGAGGCCAAAACATAAAGAAAGAATTAATTTCAATCACAACTACAAATACTGACAAATATAATTTATTGGATCATTAGCCTCATACAATGAAAAAGAATAATAAATAACTCTAAAAATAAAAAAGTCAAACTCTATTCGGTCAATCCGACCCGACTCGAACCCGAAATACCCAAAACCCGACAAATATCAACGCATGATGACCCGAGACCCGACCCGACCTGATCAGACATGTGACCCGTTAATCTTTTGAAGACAAACTGACCCGACTCGTCCGACCTGAAAGACCCGAAACCCGAAAATACCCGAAACGAGATAATTGAAACCCGACTTAATCAGAACCCGAAAGACCCGAAATCCGAAAAATACCCGAAACTAGATAATTGAAACCCGACCCGACTCGAACCCGAAAGACCCGAAATCCGACAAATATCAATGCATGATGACCCGAGACCCGACCCAGCCCGACCTGATCAGATCCGTGACCCGATAATCTTTTGAAGTCAAACTGACCTGACCCGTCCGACACGAACCCGAACCCGTCCGACCCGCCCGATTTTCCACCTCTAAGAATATATAACAAATCAACAAATAGAATTTTTTTTCTTTCAGTTTTCTATTATACGAGCAAATTATTTGTAAATTCGAGATTGGTAGCAAGAATTACACAGAATGTTGATTCCAGAACAACTTCCCTCTCACATATTCTCTTCTGAATTTTCAATCAAACTTGTATTTTTTTAATGTAAAATTGGTTAAAACATTTAACAATTCTTAACTAGAATACAAAGCTTAAAATATTAAACAACTTTTAAATATAATACAAAGCTTTATTTTTATAGTACGGTATTACGGTGTTACGACTTACGAACAGACAAATCACCGACGCCGAATAATAAGGCGCGAGGGAAGAGAGAGAAACACTCATAAGCCCTCCTATTCTCTCTCTATTTCTGTTTCCTTGTCAGAGTGCGTGCTAATTTGTTCAAAAAAATCTGACAAAAAAAAGGAGGAACTGATTATTTATCGCCTTTTTTGAAGAAATAAATCTTCATAGATCGCTTTGTTAGATTTCGGCGTTCGTTGCATTTCTGCGCCTATCTCCAAACATAGCACGCAATTTTTGAAATGGATTCTTTTAATTTTAAGGAGAGCATAAATAGATCCCAATTCTGTAGAAGAGGGAGAAGCTAATTTCGCGCTTCTATTTCTCTGTGTTTGTAATGTGGCATTGAGCATTTATAAGCGATTCTTCCATCTCCACTACAATGTGCCGATTCGACAAGGTATTGGGATCGGTGTACAGAGGGAGGAAGACGGGTTTGAAATCCGGGTCCGATAAGCTCAAGCCTTCGCTTATGTCGAATCCACGCGTCAAGCTGTGGATGTCGCGAGTGGCCGCACTAGTGTTTCTCATGTGGTTTGGCATCGTGCGGCTCTCTTCCATCAGTTCCATGCCTGACATGTGGGGCCCACGCGTGCTCAAGGGATGGCCTTCTTGCTTGATTGCTTCTCCTTGCCCTTTCTTGTCGACATTTCCACTCTCGGTTCAGTTTGAAGAGAGGGATTTTCCACCTGAAAGTGAGCTCTTCTTTTAGTTGAATTATCATATTTATTATTTAGTATATTTGTTTTTTTGTTTAGTATGCTTTGAAGTTGGTATAGTTGTGTTTAAAGATATGAGGCAGTTGCTCTTTATTTTAATTCATTGTTATTATTTTTAGTTCTTTCTTTTAATTTAAGAATTGGTTTACATAATTTATACACATGAACATAATGTATTTTCCTTTTAAGAATTAGTTTTCCGTTCTGATTATTTGTTTTGGCAAAATTTTGTTGACAAAACCATATTGAACATAATAATAGGTTGTCTCTAATTTTGATTGTGCTTGTGCTGCCCCTATTGCTAATTTGACGTTATCTTGCCCCCAATTGTTTTAGGAATATACAATAACAATGGCTACCTCATGGTTTCATGCAATGGTGGTCTTAATCAGATGAGATCAGCTGTAAGTTGATTATTTTTGCTGCACATATTTCATCTAAGCACTAATTTATTTTTTGTTGGATAAATATGCACTCAGGTTATAATTCCTTAATTCTTAACTCAATTAATTTTTTTTCTTCTGTTTTCTCAGATTTGTGATATGGTTGCGATAGCAAGAAGTTTAAATGTCACTCTGGTCGTACCGGAGTTAGACAAGACCTCCTTTTGGCAGGATACAAGGTTTGTGTTTATTTTTTTTCAAGCATGTTTTTGGGTTATTCAAGTTGTAACAACAATTGATATATGCAATAATTCAAAATTGTAGTGATTTCCAAGACATTTTTGACTTGGATCATTTCATAAATTCATTGAGAGACGAGGTCAGAATTGTAAAGCAATTACCGCCAAGGTTGAAAAGACAGTTCGAGCTTGGGATGGTGCCTTCAATGCCTCCTATAAGTTGGTCTAACATCTCTTATTACAATGAGAAGGTTCTTGCTAAAATTTATTTTGGCTTTTAGATAATTTGATTGAAATTTATATACTCCCATGGAATATTTTTCCTTTAATCATATCTGGTGAATTATATAATCCTTTCACATGAATTATCCTGCTGGATTGTTATGTACCAATCATTTCTGTGTTTGTACCATAGTACTTCAATATATACTGATTGGTACTTACTTTAGTCAATTATTCCTTGTTGTGGCAAGTGGTTAAGTGGCAATCCTAAACGGCTTCTTAAAAATAAAAATCAGCACTTTGAGATGGCACTACACTGCATCATTACCGCACTGGTTCCCTGGAAATTCTCTGTTAAACCATGGTGGGCGAGATAATTTCTTGTACTTCACATTTATTATGAAGTGACAAATAATGCTTTATATTGTTATTTTCCATTTAAAAAAAACAGATACTTCCTTTGATTAAGCAGCACGGAGCAATACATTTCATTAAAACTGATTCCAGGCTGGCAAACAATGGACTTTCTCCAGAAATCCAAAAGCTAAGGTGTAAAGTAAACTACTGCTCACTAAAGTTCACCCCTCAAATTGAAAAGTTGGGAAAGAGGGTGATTAGAATTCTTCGCAAAAAGGGCCCTTATTTGGTTCTTCACTTGAGATACGAGATGGACATGCTTGCCTTTTCGGGTTGCACCCAGGGTTGTACCCAGAAAGAAGCTGATGAGCTGACAAAAATGAGGTACCTTTGACTTGTCATGCTTGTGAGTTGAATTTCCAAGATAACAAATCTATGTAATTGTAAAAATATTCACACTTGATTTTGTGTTGTTCAAATACTCTATGTTGCTTAGGATCAACTAGTTCTTTAAGTTGGTTTAGGAGATGAATTAGCCATTTTTTAATCCTCCCCAATTTGGAATTAAAAATTGGACAATTGAATCCAATGGGGCTCCAAAAATTTGAGTTAGCTTTATAACTATTTCCGGGACTAGAGTCCATGTTTTACCTAACAACCTCTTAACTAACATTAACCTAGTTTCATATTCTTGTTTTCTACCTTTTTTATCTTTCATTTTTTATTTCCAGTAGTTTTAGAATGTAATCTGTCAATATTAAGCGTTCTAAATTCTAATAAATTCCATTTCATAGAACAGGAAGAAACACGCAACTGCTAAATAGAAGCATTTAATATTAGACTAAAAGCGTCAGATGATAATTTTGTTGTATTAATCTTAGATATGCATATCCATGGTGGAAAGATAAGGAGATTGATTCGGATCAGAAAAGGCAAAATGGGCTTTGTCCTCTAACGCCAGAAGAAACCACACTTGTCTTAAGAGCACTAGAAATCGATAGAAACATGCAAATATACATAGCAGCTGGAGATATATTTGGTGCCCCGAGGAGATTGGCTTCTCTTATCTCGTCTTTTCCCAATGTGGTTCGTAATCTGTATAATGGCTATACTTGAAGACTGTATAAGTGTTTTAGCTCATTTAATGTTACGCCTTAGTTAATCATTCTGATTTGATTTAAACAAGGTTCTATGCTTCAATTTATGAACTTGAATGAAACAAACATAGTAAAAGCTTTAGGTTGGGTGAAATCTTCATGAAATTGGTAACAGAAGTATAATACTTGTGAATAACAGAAAAAAATAAATAGAAGGGGCAAAAAATAAAGAATTTTTTAGCAAAGTTGGCTCTTTTTGGGATTACTGATGATATCTGGATTTGTGAGCAGGTTAAGAAGGAGACTCTATTGTCACCTCATGATCTAAGGTATTTCCAGAATCACTCGTCACAGATGGCAGCATTGGATTATTTTGTGTCATTGAAGAGTGATATCTTTGTCCCAACTTATGATGGCAACATGGCCAGAGTTGTCGAAGGCCATCGAAGGTAGTACTTATAATTCTCAAAGACTTAGTTATGCAAGGAGATGTTAATTATTTGTTAAAAATACTTCAGTATTTCTTTAGTGTAATCCTAATTGCAGCTTAATTGTTTTTACTGTTAAGGCACCACTACACTTACAAGAGCATTATTTTAAATTTCATGAAATAACTTCTCTATAAACTTTTCTAAACTCTTATCCTTGTACAGATACTTGGGGTTCAAGAAGACAATCACTCCAGACCGAAAGAATATAGTTTCATTAGTAGATCAGTACAATAATGGCACCTTGAATTGGGATCTGTTCTCTGCTAAAATTAAGGCAGTCCACAGAAATCATATGGGCGCACCATCAGTGAGAACTGTGATTTCTGATAGACCCAAGGAAGAAGACTATTTCTATTCCAATCCACAGGAGTGCTTACCTCAAGTCGATGTGCCACAGTCATTGTGATGTCATCAGTATGTTTCGTACTTATCTTAGTCTTAGTAAACAGGATAAGTAGAGATGAATGTATAGTGTCAATAGAAAATTTTCACTAAATATATGGTTAGAAGTTTTTCCTTTTTTCCAGAAAACAAGGTCGATATACTTGTATAGAGATAGGGATGGGGAGGGGATTATGAGTTAATTTTTTATATTTTTTGAGCTCGGTTTTATCCACCATCCACATCTTAATACTCTGAGCTCCTGAGAGGTGTAAAAGAGGGGAGGGGAGAGCGATGAAGAAATCCTGCTTCAGAGGCGGAAAATGGTACAAGTGGATGGAGGGGAGGGGAGGGGAGGTGAACAGAGGGGAACTTTTTAGTAAAATTTTAGTGTTCTGCATTCAGAGGTTAACAATCAAATCCTCTCTCCATTCTCTTCCCCTCCCTTTCCATTCCCTCTTGTTTCTGAAGCACAGCCGAAAAATTCTCGCAATGTTCCCCTGTTCTCTCTGATTTTTCCCCATGTTAAGATCATATTAATCTGTGTCCAAACTTAGCATGTATCAATGGAATACAAGTGTCTTAGCACGGATGAAATTGTCCTTTAGCCTTGTTTTGTAGGAACTTCAATCGGAAAGTCTCAAGCCCCCTCTATCCATGGATTAAGCTTTTTTTTAGCATATGGACTAAGGCAACTAAACATGTGCTCCTTATATAGCACGGATTAAAAAATAATCCTGTATGTGTTGTGTTGCCAAATAAGCTCTTTGTGAATTGAAAAATCAGTTCTTTCTAAACCCTTTATTTTTTTAATGTACTTTCCAAACCCTTTATTGAGGTTTGTGTAATCTTCTAAGGCGAGTGACCAAGGGACCTAGTGTATTCAGCAACTTTTTTTGATAGCGTTATACTCTTTTTTTCCACTGAATTTATTGATTGATTTACTATACATGAAATCATTTTCTTTTTTATTTAAACAAAGCAAAGAAATGAAACAATTGTTAATAACGAGATCTAATTGAGCTTGGCTCCTCTCTAATTAATTATTAGCAGACATATTCGATAATTTCATAAATGGTAGAAGTTCAGGAAATTTTATGTAAATCCGGCAGTTCCAAATCACATTACTACAATCTACAAGTTAGAACTTAATAACAAACGCTTTTAATTCTTGAATAACTGCCAGCAAATATTTAAAAACAAATTGGGCTTTAAACTAGAACGTGTGCGCGTGAGCCACGTTTTCGGGGACCATTATTAAATTAATCAAATCAATTCAACCCCAAAAACCCAAATAAAATATTATCCGAAACAAAGGCCCATGAGATAAGCCAGAAAATAGATATATCCTCTACCTTTTCTCTAATTAATTATCTCTGGTTCTTCCTCTCCGTCTCCGTGTACCGATCCATCTCCATACCTCCTCTCAACCTCACCTCTCCACTCAAACCTTAACATCGTTGCCGTGGAGATCAGGTTCAACTTCGGGACAACAGTAACTAACCAAAAACCCAACAATGGCAACCTCCTCTCTTCTCTCCTTCACCCCTCGTTCCCTCTCCATGCCCGTCTCCAAATCCCACCTCCTCCCTCCCCTCCTCCCCTTCCATTCCAGACAAAACCTCATTCCCAATCCCTCTTCCTCATACTGTTCATTC
>CAXKVX010002312.1:0-69428 GCA_964058865.1 Eleocharis quinqueflora
ACCATACTCAGTTTTTAATGTATGATTACGTCATTAATGGGTGGTAAATATTCAAGAAAACCCTACAAAGCATTTTATCCTTCTATGAGAAGTGTTTCTGATCAGAGTGCTTCAATTATGGGTGGTAACCGTACAAGAAAATACTACAAAGCATCTTATCCTACCACGAGAAGTGTTTCTGATATAATTACTTAATTTATGGGTGGAAACAATTCAAGAAACACCACAAAGAATCTTATCATACTAGAAGAAGTGTTTTTATCTGATTACTTCATTTATGGGCGGTAAACATTCAAGAAAACACCACAAAACATCTTATCTTGCTGTGAGAAGTGTTTCTGATCCGATTACTTCTTTTATTGGGGGTAAAATTCCAAGAGAACTCCAAACTTTCAGGAAACCATCACGAAGAAGCGTAGAATGCCACTCTTAGCGATTCATGTCTGATTACTTCATTTACGGTGGTAAACATTAAAGAAATAACACAAAGCATCTTATCCTGCTACGAGAAATGTATATGATTGATTACTTCAATTATGAGTGGTAACCTTCCAACGAAACTCTAAACCTTTCATGAAACCACCACAAAGAAGCATAGAATACCACTCTAAGTGCTTCATATATGATTACTTCATTTATGGGACATTCAACAAAACGCCACAAAGCATCTCATCCTGCTACGAGAAGTGTTTCTGATCCGAGTACTTCATTTGTGAGTGGTAACCTTTCAAGAAAACACCACAAAACATGTTATCCTACTACGAGAAATGTTTCTGATTGATTACTTCATTTATAAGTGGTAACTTTCCAAGAAGACTTTAAACCTTTGATGAAACCATCGCCAAGAAGCATAGAATACCACTCTAAGTGCTTCATGTTTGATTAATTCATTTATGAGTGGTAAACATTCAACAAAACACCACAAAGCATCTCATGCTGCTACGAGAAGTGTTTCTGATTGATAACTTCATTTATGTGTGGTAACTTTCCAAGAAGACTCTAGACCTTCCATGAAACCACCACCAAGAAGCATAGAATACCACTCTAAGTGCTTCATATCTGATTACTTCATTTATAGGTGGTAACATTCAACAAAACACCACAAAGCATCTCATCCCACTACGTGAAGTGGTAACCTTTTAAGATTACTCCAAACCTTTCAGGAAATCAGCACGAAGAAGAGTAGAATATGATACTCAGTGTTTCATGTCAGATTACTTCATTCATGGGTGGTAAACATTAATGAAAATACCATAAAACATCTTATCCTGCTACGAGAAGTGTTTCTGATCCGGGTACTTCATTTATGGGTGGTAACCATTCAAGAAAACATCACAAAGCATCTTATCCTACTATGAGAAATGTTTCTAATCCGAAGACTTCATTTATGGGTTACCCTTTGAAGAAAATTCCAAACCTTTCAGGAAACATCACAAAGCATTTATGAGTGGTTAACATTCAAGAAATCATCACAAAGCATCTTATCCTGCTATGAGAAGTGTTTCTGATCTAAGTACTTTGTTTATGGTTGGTAACCATTAAAGAAAATACTACAAAGCATCTTATCCTATCACGAGAAGTGTTTCTGATCCAATTACTTAAATTATTGGTGGTAACAATTCAAGAAACACCACAAAGAATCTTATCATACTAAAAGAAGTGTTTTTATCCGATTACTTCATCTATGGGTGGTAAACATTCAAGAAAATACCACAAAACATCTTATCCTGCTTCAAGAAGTGTTTCAGATCCGATTACTTCATTTATGGGTGGTGATCTTCCAAGAGAACTCCAAATCTTTCAGGAAACCATCACAAGAAGCGTAGAATGCCACTCTTAGTGCTGCATTTATGATTACTTCATTTATGGGTGGTAAGCATTCAAGAAAACACCACAAAGCATCTTATCTTGCTACGAGTAGTGTATCTGATTGATTACTTCATTTATTAGTGGTAACTTTCCAACGAAACTCTAAACCTTTCATGAAACCACCACGAAGAGCATAGAATACATGTCTAAGTTCTTCATATCTTATTACTTCTTTTATGGGTGGTAAACATTCAAGAAAACACCATAAAGCAACTTATCCTACTATAAGAAGTGTTTCTGATCTGAGTACTTCATTTATAGGTGATAAACATTCAACAAAACACCACAAAGCATCTCATCCTGCTACAAGAAGTGCTTCTGATCCAAGTACTTCATTTGTGGGTGGTAACATTTCAAGAAAACTCCAAACCTTTCAGAAAACCAACACAAAGAAGCGTAGAAGACACCACAAAGCATCTTATCCTGCTGTGATAAGTGTTTCTGGTCTATGTGCTTCATTTATGGATGGTAAACTTACAAGAGAACTCCAAACCTTTCAAGAAACTACCACGAAGAAGCATAGAATACAACTCTAAGCGCTTCATGACTAATTACTTCTTTTGTGGGTGGTAAAATTCAACAAAACACCACAAAGCATCTTATCCTGCTACGACAAGCGTTCTGATCTGATTTCTTCATTTTTGAGTGGTAACCTTCTATAAAAACTCTAAACCTTTCATAAAACCTCCACAATGAAGTATAGAATTCCACCTTAGGTGCTTAAAGTCCGATTACATCATTTATGGTTGGTAATCTTTCCAGAAAACTCCAAACCTTTCAGAATACCAACACGAAGAAGCTTAAGAATACAACTTTAAGTGCTTCATGTCTGATTACCTAATTTATGGGTTGTAAACATTCATGAAAACACCACAAACATCTTATCCTGCTACGAGGAGTGTTTCTGATCCGATTACTTCATTTATGGGTGGTAACCATTCAAAAAAAACAACACAAAGCATATTAGCCTTCCACAAGAAGTGTTTTTGATATGATTACTTCATTTATGAGTGGTAACCTTCCAAAAAAAACTCTAAACCTTTTATGAAATTGCAAAGAAGCATAGAATACCACTATAAGTCATTTATGTCTGATTACTTCATTTATGGGTGCTAAACATTCAACAAAACATCAAAAAGCAACTTATCCTGCTACGAGAAGTATTTCTTATCAGAGTACTTCATTTGTGAGTGGTAACCTTTCAACAAAACTCCAAACCTTTTGGGAAACCAGCACGAAGAAGTGTATAATATCATTCTTAGTGTTTAATGTCTGATTACTTCATTTATGGGTGGTACACATTCAAGAAAACACCACAAATCATCTTATCCTGCTACGAGAAGTGTTTCTAATCAGAGTGCTTCATTTATGGGTGGTAACCATACAAGATAACTCCAAACCTTTCCGAAAACTACCACGAAGAAGCGTAGAATACAACTCTATGCGCTTCATGACTAATTACTTCTTTTGTGGGTGGTAAATATTCAACAAAACACCACAAAGCATCTTATCCTGCTACGAGAAGCGTTCTGATCTGATTTCTTCATTTTTGAGTGGTAACCTTCAAAGGAAACTCTAAACCTTTCATAAAACCATCATAATGAAGCATAAAATTCCACCGTAGATGCTTCAAGTCCGATTACTACATTTATGGGTGGTAAACATTCAAGAAAACACTACAAAGCATATTTTACTACTACGAGGAGTGTTTCTGATTGATTACTTTATTAATGACGGGTAACTTTCCAAGAAGACTATAAACCTTTCATGAAACCACCACCA
Organism: Eleocharis quinqueflora; assembly: GCA_964058865.1. NCBI lineage: Eukaryota > Viridiplantae > Streptophyta > Magnoliopsida > Poales > Cyperaceae > Eleocharis > Eleocharis quinqueflora. Next base: position 3,652 of record CAXKVX010002312.1, read on the forward strand.
AGAATCATAGAAAACAACTCTATGTGTTTCATGTCAGATTACTTCATTTATGGGTGTTAAACATTCAAAAAAACACCACAAAGCATCTCATCTTGCTACGAGAAGTGTTTCTGAACCGAGTACTTCATTTGTGGGTGGTAACCTTTCAAGAAAACACCACAAAGCATCTTATATTCTTATCCTACTATGAGAAGTGTTTCTGATTGATTTCTTCATTAATGAGTGGTAACATTCTAAGAAGACTCTAAACCTTTGATGAAACCACCACCAAGAAGTGTAGAATACTACTCTAAGTGTTTCATGTCTGATTACTTCATTTATGGGTAGTAAACATTCAAGAAAACACCACAAAGCATCTTATCCTCCTACGAGAAGTGTTTCTGATCCGGGTACTTCATTTATGGGTGGTAACCATTCAAGAAAACAACACAAAGCATCTTATCCTACTACGAGAAGTGTTTCTGATCCGAAGACTTCATTTATGGGTGTTAAACATTAAAGAAAACTCCAAACCTTTCAAAAAACATCACAAAGCATTTATGAGTGGTAAATATTCATGAAAACACCAAAAAACATCTAATCCTAATGTGAGAAGTGTTTCTGATCCGATAACTTCATTTATGTGTGGTAATCTTCCAAGAGAACTCCAAACCTTTCAGGATACCATCACGAAGAAACGTAGAATGCCACTCACAGCGCTTCATATCTGATTACTTCATTTATGGGTGGTAAACATTCAAGAAAACACCACAAAGTATCTTATCTTGCTACGAGAAGTGTATCTAATTGATTACTTCATTTATGAGTGGTAACTTTCCAACGAAACTCTAAACCTTTCATGAAACCACCACGAAGAAGCATAGAATACCAGTCTAAGTTCTTCATATATGATTACTTCATTTATGTGTGGTAAACATTCAAGAAAACACTATAAAGCATCTTATCCAACTATAAGAAGTGTTTCTGATCTTAGTACTTCATTTATGGGTGGTAAACATTCAACAAAATACCACAAAGCATCTCGTCCTGCTATGAGAAGTGTTTCTGATCCGAGTACTTCATTTGTGAGTGGTAACCTTTCAAGAAAACTCCAATCCTTTCAGGAAACCAACACGAAGAACCGTAGAATACCACACTCAGTGTTTAATTTCTGATTACTTCATTTATGAGTGGTAAATATTCAAGAAAACACCACAAAACATCTTATCCTATTATCAGAAGTGTTTCTGATCATAATGCTTCATTCAACAAAACACCACAAAGCATCTTATCCTGCTACGAGAAGCGTTTTGATATGATTTCTTCATTTTTGAGTGGTAACCTTCAAAGGAAACTCTAAACCATTCATAAAACCACCACAATGAAGCATAAAATTCAACCTTAGGTGCCTCAAGTCCAATTACTTCATTTATGGGTGGTAACCATTCAAGAAAACTCCAAGAAGTGTTTCTGATCCGAGTACTTCATATATGGATGGTAATCTTTCCAGAAAACTCCAAACCTTTCAAGAAACCAACACGAAGAAGCGTAAGAATACCACTCTAAGTGCTTCATGTCTGATTACTTCATTTATGGATTGTAAACATTTAAGAAAACACCACAAAGCATTTAATCATGCTACAAGATGTGTTTCTGATCCGAGTACTTCATTTATGGGTGGTAAATATTCAAGAAAACACCACAAAACATCTTATCTTGCTTCGAGAAGTATTTTTGATCCGAGTACTTCATTTATGGGTGGTAAACATTAAATAAAACACCACAAAGCATCTGATCCTGCCACGAGAAGTGTATCTGATTGATTATTTCATTTATGAGTGGTAAACTTCCAACTAACCTCCAAACCTTTCATGAAACCACCATGATGAAGCATAGAATACCAGTATAAGTTATTCATTATCTGATTACTTCATTTATGGTTGGTAAATATTCAATAAAATATCATAAAGCATCTTATCCTTCTATAAGAAGTGTTTCTGATCTGAGTACTTCATTTATGGTTGGTAGCTATTAAAGAAAATACTACAAAGCATCTTGTGCTATCACGAGAAGTGTTTCTGATCCAATTACTTAATTTGTGGGTGGAAACAATTCAATAAAACACCACAAAGCATTTTATCATACTAGGAGAAGTGTTTTTTATCTGATTACATCATCTATTGGTGGTAAACATTCAAGATAACACCACAAAACAACTTATCCTACAGCGAGAAGTGTTTATGATCCTACTTCATTTATGGGTGGTAACCTTAAAAGCTAACTCCAAACCTTTCACGAAACTACCATGAAGAAGCATAGAATACAACTCTAAGTGCTTTATGACTAATTACTTCATTTGTGGGTAGTAAACATTCAACAAAACCCCCCACAAAGCATTTTATCCTGCTAAGAGAAGCGTTCTGATCTGATTTCTTCATTTATAAGTGGTAACCTTCAAAGGAAACTCTAAACCTTTCATAAAACCACCACAATGAAGCATAGAATTCCACCTTAGGTGCTTCAAGTTTGATTACTTCATTTATGGGTGGTAACATTTCAAGGAAACTCCAAAAAGTGTTTCTGATCCGAGTACTTCATAAATGGATGGTAATCTTTCCAGAAAACTCCAAACCTTTCAGGAAACCAACACGAAGAAGTGTACGAATACCACTGTAAGTGCTTCATGTCTGATTACTTCATTTAAGGGTAAATATTCAAGAAAACACCACAGAGCATCTTATCCTACTATGAGAAGTGTTTCTGATTCGAGAACCTCATTTATGGATTTTTTTTTTATAACCCTTTGAAGAAAACCCCAAACCTTTCAGGAAATTACCACGAAGAAGTGTAGAATACAACTATCAGAGTTTCATGTTTGATTACTTAATTTATGAGTGGTAATCATTCAAGAAGAAACCACAAAGCATCTTATCCTCTTACGACAAGTGTTTCTGATTTATTACTTTATTTATGAGTGGTAACTTTCCAAAACGACTCTAAACCTTTCATAAAACCACCACCAAGAAGCATAGAATACCACTATAAGTACTTCATGTTTGATTACTTCATTTATGGGTGATAAACATTCAACAAAACACCACAAAACATCTCATCCTGCTACGAGAAGTATTTCTGATCCGAGTACATTTGTGGGTGGTAACCTTTCAAGAAAACACCACAAAGCATCTTATCCAACTAAGAGAAGTTTTTATGAGTGATTACTTCATTTATTAATTGTAACTTTCCAAGAAGACTCTAAATCTTTCATTAAACCACCACCAAGATGTTTAGATTTCCACTGTAAGTGCTTCATGTCTGATTAATGCATTTATTTGCTGTACACATTCAACAAAACACCACAAAGCATCTCATCCTGCTACGAGAAGTGTTTATGATTCGGGTACTTTATGTTTGGGTGTTAATCATTCAAGAAAACATCAGAAAGCATCTTATCCTTCTACGAGAGATGTTTCTGATCCGAGGACTTCGTTTATGGGTGGTAACCTTTGAAAATAACCATCACAAAGAAGTGTAGAACACAACTCTCAGTGCTTCATGTCTGATTGCTTCATTTATGGGTGGTAAACATTCAAGAAAACATCTTATCCTACTACGAGAAGTGTTTCTGATCCGAGGACTTCATTTATGGATGGTAATTCTTTGAAGAATACCACTCTAAGTGCTTCATATCTGATTACTTCATTTATGGGTGGTAAACATTCAATAAAACATCACAAAGTATATTTTCTTGCTATGAGAAGTGTTTCTGATTTGAGTACTTTATTTATAGTTGGTAACCATTCAAGACTCTAAATCTTACATCAAACCACAACAAAGAAGTATAGAATACAACTCTAAGTGCTTCATATCTTATTACTTCATTTATCAATGGTAAACATTCAATAAACACCACAAAATATCTTATCCTGCTATGAGAAATGTTTCTGATCCGGGTACTTCATTTATGGGTGCCATTAAAGAAAACACCACAAAGCATTTTTCCTACTACGAGAAGTGTTTCTGATCCGAGTACTTCATTTATGGGTGGTAACCATTCAAAAAAACACCACAAAGTATCTTATCCGACTAGGAGAAATGTTTCAGATATGATTACTTCATTTATGAATTGTAACTTTCCATGAAAACTTTAAACCTTTCATTAAAACCACCACGAAGAAAAATAGAATACCACCCTAAGTTTTTTATATCTGATTACTTTATTTATGGATGGTAAACATTCAAGAAAACACCACAAAGCATTTTATCCTGCTACGAGATGTGTTTATGATCTGAGTACTTCATTTATAAGTGGTAACTATTCAAAAAACACCACAAAGCATCTTATCTTACTACAAGTAGTGTTTCTGATATGATTACTTCATTTATGAGTGGTAACCTGCAAGAAAACTCAAAACCATTCATGAAACCACCACAAAGAAGTATAGAATACCACTCTAAGTGTTCCATGTCTGATTACTTCATTTGTGGATGATAAACATTTAAGAAAACACCACAAAGCATCTTATGATGCTACGAAAAGTGTTTATGATCCGAGTACTTCATTTGTGGGTGGTAACATTTCAAGAAAACACCACAAAACAACTTATCCTACAACAAGAGGTGTTTCTAATCCGTGGACTTCATTTATGCGTGGTAATCTTTGAAGAAAACTCCAAACCATTTAGGAAACTACCACAAAGAAGTGTAGAATACAACTCTCAGTGTTTCATGTCTGATTACTTCATTTATGGGTGATAAACAATCAAGAAAATACCACAAAGCATATTATCTTGCTACGAGAAGTGTTTCTGACCCAAGTACTACGTTTACGGGTGGTGACCATTCAAGAAAACACCACAAAGCATATTTTCTTATTACGAGAAATGTTTTTTTATTGATTACTTCATGTATGAGATGTAACTTTCCAAGAAGACTCTAAACCTTTCATGAACCACCACCAAAAAGCATAGAATACCACTCTAAGTGCTTCATGTATGATTACTACATTTATCGGTGATAAACATTCAACAAAGCACCACAAAGCATCTCATCCTGCTACAAGAAGTGTTTCTGATTTGAGTACTTCATTTGTAGGTGGTAACCTTTCAAGAAAACTCTCAGTGTTTCATGTCTGATTACTTCATTTATGGGTGGTAAACATTCAAGAAAACAACACAAAGCATCTTATCTTGCTAAGAGAAGTATTTCTGATCTGGGTACATCATTTATGGGTGGTAACCATTCAAGAAAATACCACAAAGCATCTTATCCTACTACGAGAATTGTTGCTGATCCGAGGACTTCATTTATGGGTGGTAACCTTTGAAGAAAACTCCAAACCTTTCAGCATACCACCACAAAGAAGTGTAGAATACGACTCTCGTTGCTTCATTTCTGATTACTTCATTTATGGGTGATAAGAATTCAAGAAAATATCACAAAGCATATAACCTTACTACGAGAAGTGTTTCTGACCCGAGTACTACATTTCAGGTGGTAACCATTGAAGAAAATACCACAAAGCATCTTATCCTACTACGAGAAGTGTTTATGATTGATTACTTCATTTAAGAGTGGTAACTTTTCAAGAAGACTCTAAACCTTTCATGAATCCACCACGAAGAATCATAGAATACCAGTCTAAGTGCTTCATGTCTGATTACTTCATTCATGGATGCCAAACATTCAACAAAACACTACAAAGCATCTTATCCAGCTACGAGAAGTGTTTCTGATCCGAGTAACAAACATAGAAGGGGTGTAGTGAAGCCCCGTTATTATAAAAAAAAATATTTCTACTTTGTTTATATATTTGTATTATATTTCACTAATATTGCTATATGGAGAAATGCTATTATGCTTTGCAAAGCACGTGCTTTGAAATTGTGGACCATTAGAAAATACCACAAAGCATCTTATCATACTATTAGAAGTGTTTCTGATCCAAGGACTTCATTTATGGGTGGTAATCTTAGAAGGAAACTCCAAACCTTTCAGGAAACCACCACGAAGAAGTGTAGAATACAACTTTGATCAGTGCTTCATGTCTGATTACTTCATTTATGAGTGGTAAACATTCATGAAAACACACAAAGCATATTATCTTGCTACAAGAAGTGCTTGTGATTCAAGTACTATATTTATGGATGGTAACCATTCAAGAAAATACAACAAAACATCTTATCCTACTACGAGAAGTGTTTCTGATTGATTACTTTATGGGAAAAACTTAGGTACACCAAGATGGGTGCTCCCTAGGTACTCCATTCAATCTCTACCATTTGATTGCATTGAGATTCGCATCATATATTCCAATCAAATGGTAGAGATTGAGTGGAGTACCTAGGGAGCACCCATCTTGGTGTACCTAAGTTTTTTTCTTACTTTATTTATGAGTGGTAACCTTCCAAGAAGACTTTAAACCTTTCATGAAACCACCAAGAAGAAGCATAAAAAATCACTCTATGTGCTTCATATCTTATTACTTCGTTTATGGGTGGTAAACATAAAAGAAAACACTAGAAAGCATTTCATCATACTACGAGAAGCGTTTCCGAGAACTTCATTTATGGGTGGTAACCTTTGAAGAAAACTTCAAACTTTTCATTAAACTGCCAAGAAGAAGCATATAATATCAATATAAGTGTTTCATATCTGATTACTTCATTTATGAGTGGTAAACATTCAAAAAAACATCACAAAGCATCTTTTCCTGCTATGAGAAGTGTTTCTGATTTGAGTACTTCATTTATAGTTGGTAACCATTCAAGAAAACACTACAAAGCATATTATCCTACCACGAGAAGTGTTTCTGATCCATTTACTTAATTTTTGGGTGGTAACAATTCAAGAAAAGACCACAAAGAATCTTATCATACTAGGAGAAGTGTTTTTTATCTGTTTACTTTATTTATGGGTGGTAAACATTCAAGAAAACACCACAAATCATCTTATCCAACAACGAGAAGTTTTTCTGACCCGAGTAAAATATTTATGGGTGGTAACCATTCAAGAAAACACTACAAAGCATCTTAGCCTACTACAAGAAGTGTTTCTGGTTGATTATTTCGTTTATGAGTGGTAACATTCCAAAAAGACTCTAAACCTTTCATGAAAACACAACAAAGAAGCATAGAATACAACTCTTAGTGCTTCATATCTTATTACTTCATTTATGGGTGGTAACATTCAATAAATCATCACAAAATATCTTATCATGTTGCAAGAAGTGTTTCTGATTCTGGTACTTCATTTATGGGTTGTAACCATTCAAGAAAACATCACAAAGCATCTTATCCTACTACGAGAAGTGTTTCTGATCCGAAGACTTCATTTATGGGTGGTATCCTTTGAAGAAAACTCCAAACCTTTCAGGAAACAACACAATGCATTTATGAGTGGTAAACATTCAAGAATACATCACAAAGCATCTTATCCTGCTATGAGAAGTGTATCTGATCTGAGTACTTCGTTTATGGTTGGTAACCATTCAAGAAAATATTACAAAGTATCTTATCCTACCAAGGAAAGTGTTTCTGATCCGAGTACTTTATTTATGGATGGTAACCATTCAAAAAATACCACAAAGTATCTTATCCGACTACGAGAAATATTTCAGATATGATTACTTCATTTATGAGTGGTAACTTTGCAAGAAAACTTTCAACCTTTCATTAAAACCACCATTAAGAAGCATAGAATACCACCTTAAGTTCTTCATATCTGATTACAAAGCATTTTATCTTGCTACGAGATGTGTTTATGATCCGCATTCTTCATTTATGGGTGGTAACAATTCAAGAAACACCACAAAGCATCTTATCATACTACAAGTAGTGTTTCCGATATGATTACTTCATTTATGACTGATAACCTTCAAGAAAACTCTAAACCGTTCATGAAACCAGCACTAAGAAGCATAGAATACCAGTATAAGTGCTTTATGTCTGATTACTTCATTTATGGGTGCCAAACATTCAACAAAACACCATAAAACATCTTATCCAACTACGAGAAATGTTTCTGATCCGAGTAACAAACAAAGAAAGGGGTGTAGTTAACCCTATTTTTTATAAAAAATATTTCTACTTTGTTTATATATTTGTATTATATTTAATATTTGTATATGTCCATATAAGTGAATCCCAATTAAATTGCTTAATTATTCTTTTTTATTCATTACTCGTAGGCTTACAACACACCCACAAACAAATTAGAAAATGAACTTGAAAAAATCTCTCTAAAAATAACTCATAGCAGGACTTGAACCACAAACCTCCTTCATGGAAGCCTTGTGCCTCACCACTACATTAATTATTCTATTGTTGAAACCCATTATTTTATAATATTGTGGATAGTTGTTGGATATATTTAATATTTTACTACTAATAAAGTTACAGTGAATGGATGAAAATCATTCATTTTGTCCATTGAGAGAAAAGAAGTACAAGAATATTAGGGCATGTTCGTTATCTTCTCACTCGCCAATGTGCGAATGGAAAAAAAAATTCTGTGTCGCACAGTGGCGAGTAGGGAGATAACGAACGGGGCCTTAAATTCCACTTTTCTTTTCCTCTTCCCTCTCCATTCTTCTTCAATACATAGAGAAAGGGGAAAAAAGGAAAACTCTTCATTCGCTTCACAGGGTAGTACAAAATTATTTTTATTAAAGAAACTTTTGGTCATCCTCATTATCAATGTATCCGTAAATATATTCGTTGTAGCTAGGGATATGCCATAAGCCCCCGGCCTCCAGTCCGACCCCTGTAAAGCCCCTGTCAGACCCGGTCCTGACCCGGTCCTTATTAAGATTTTGAAAGGGCCGGGCCTTATTCCAAAAATACAGGCCCCTATTTACCCGGCCCTTTCAAGCCCCGATCCCGTCCGGCCCTTATCCGGCCCTTTGCAACCCTTATTCACGCCAGCCCCTCAAACCCTTATCAAACCCCTTCACAATTAAAAAAAATAAAAAAATAGATCAAAGCCCTTATTACCCGGCCCTGATCAGGCCCTTTGCAACCCCGAGGGCCTGATAGGGGTCGGGCCTTAGTGGGGTCGGACCTATTTTCTTAGAACAAAGTCCTTATTACCCGGCCCCTATTAAGCCCTCTTTAGACCCGGCCCTTACCCGGCCCTTTTTTAGACCCTTTAGGTCCGGCCCTTGTAAAGCCCGGCCCGACCCTTAAGACTTTCCCTAGTTGTAGCATGAACAACAGTTCCTGAAGACATGAATATAAAATTCAAAATGGTTTCCTTTTACCGAGAAAGCTACGAAGTTATTATCTATAATCTGGTGTATATGTTCATGAAAATATCAAAGCTTAATACTTAAACTGCAAGGTCACTAGTAGTATAAGATATCGTAATTTGTAAAGCTTAGAATCATTTCATTTTATTTAAATAAATTGTATTTTATCTCATAATTTGTAATAGAGATTGAAACTTCAATCTTAAGTACTTGGTCGTGAAAGCAAGCTATTTAGAATATATTATTGGAAAAAAAAATATGATGATTTTTTAATTTTAATTCACATTAATGTTTGCCTAGATTAATATTTGTGGTTTTTTATCTATAATGTTTTTTTGGAAAAAATATTGTATGAATATTTTTATTTAATGAAATATTAATATTTTAAAAATTAGTGATATTTAAAAATTTTCTGACTACGTCCGTGATAGTGACAGAATTGAGATCTCTTACTTTTCTCTTATTTTAATATGAATCGTTAATTTATATTGAATGTATTAGATCAATATCAAAAAGTCTCTCTTAATTTCATCTATGCTAATATGCTCGTTCGTTTTTAATCCTGCGGTTCATAATTGAATTATTGGACCTGTTTTTTTCCCGAAATAATAGCAAATTTGGACCCGATAGTGACAATAGTACAATACCACTATTCGACCATCTACCTACTATGTCATTATTTTTTATTTTGTAACCTTTGAGTGAGAATATTGATAATGAGATCATTCATGATTCAAAGATCAGTAGAAAAAAAAAAGATGGGGTGTTTTTTATTTGATCTTGGCAAGCAAGTACAAATTCAGATTTGAATCAGTTATTTAAATTTTGAAATAGAGAATATATATACAAACAAGCAAACGCAAATTCAGATTTTAATTAGTCATTTGAATTTTGAAACAGAAGATATATAATAAAAAGTAACGAGGCTAATTAACTTTGGACAATCTTCTAACCCAACTCATATCATAAAATAATAAGTACGAAAACTAAATATATGCTATCACGATTCACGAACCTAATTTGTGTTTTCCTAGAAAAATATACTAAATAACTTGCCAGAACTTCTAGGTTCATCATGCAGTTAATGTAAGGCAGCGAATCTCGATCAAGTCTCTCATTTAATGTTGCCTAGTACACTTGGGAAGATTAAAAGTTACAGGGTAAGTCACAAAAATTTTATGAAAGAGATCTGGGTATCAACCTTTAGTAGGGATTATTTTCAAGTTTTTTTTAAGTTTTTTTTCTGATTTGTTTATAGATGTGTGTTGTAAGTAGTGTTGACCATACTTGCGGGCACAAGCACTGATTGCTTGAGTACGAGTTGAGTTTGGGGTGATGATTCAAGCCCGTTCTTTGTCCCGTCGGTTGGGTGGGACGGTTTGGGCGGGATGAGTACGGGGGGTCACAGATTTATTATTTTTTATTTGAATTCGAAAAAATTTCAAATAATCCAAAATAATTCAAAAAAGAATCCAAAAAAATGAAAAAAAAAATTATAGTTAGGACGGGTTACAGATGGGTTGTCCGTTAACCCGGATGGATTATACCGAATTGTGACGGGTTAGGACGGGTTACGGGTGGGTTATGACGAATTACGAGGGTGAGGGGGGATTAAGAACGAGTCGGGAAGAGACGGGTTACCACAGGCAAAATTTCGAAGGGCGATCCAAACTCGTATGAAATCCGTCCTTGACAAGAGTACGAGCGGGAACGGGTTGGGTTCACGAGCAGGTTCAGGCAAACAACGGAGACGGATGGGCGCGGATCGAGTGGATCCATATGAATTTTGTCAAAACACTAATTGTAAGCCTACGGACAATAAAAAAAATCTTGAAATTTGCTTGATATACAAATACAATAGTATATTTAATACTTTTGGTTTGGGAAGGGCGTTAAAAATACAACTGAATGGATGTTTTGTTTTCCAAGATACATTTATGATTCCAACTTTCTAGGTTCATTTTGGAACGTGTGAGTGTAATTAATTGCTTCTTGTAATTATGATCAATTAATAGTTAATTAGTGCAATTAGGGAAGACTAAAAGTTACAAATTGCTTATATATATAAAGCAGTTCAGATTATTTCCTGATATATAGGCAAAGATTTTTGTAATCTTCTTGTGATCCTCATACTTCAGTAATTATTCTGTTATCAAATCATGCATTTTGTTAGCATAGTCTCAGCAAAAGGATCATACCAGCTTAAAATAAACCACTCAAAAACTAAAAACTTGGGTATTGGTAAGTGGGTCACCTCACCAATGTTTAGAGTTGGTAGACATCATTGGGTTATCAAGTATTACCCTCAAGGCAATCAGAAGGATAACAGTGGCAAATATGTTTCAGTTTTTCTACAATTGCAAAGAGAATCGACAGATGTTACAGCAGAATTTGAGTTTGCCATGTTGGATAAGCAGGGAAATGTTTCAGTTTCATCAACCACTTCCAGAAAGCTTTCATTCGATTTTTTTTTTTTTTTTTTTGAGGGAAACATACATTAAAGATGGTTATTTTGTACTCAATGTTTCAGTTACCGTGAAAGATGAATATTCTGATACAGCACATCAGAATACTAGACCCGTTCGCTTTCCGCGTGAAAACATTCAAAAATTTCGAGAGGAGAATAAACAAGCTGATGTCACATTTGATATCGATGGCACGAAATTTGTTGCTCATAGAGTAATTATGGCAGCTCATTCGCCGGTGTTTGAAGCGGAGTTATTTGGTTCAATGGCAGAATCTAATTCAAAGTTCATTATAATAAAAGAGATAATGCCTTCAGTTTTCAAGGCGATGCTTGATTTTATGTACACTGGCTTCTTACCAGTTAATAAGAAACTCGATAACAGTGATGAGGAAATGTCACATCTTTCTTTCCTTCAGGATTTGTTAGTGGTTGCTGACCGTTATAGAGTTGAGAAGCTCAAAAGTAAATGCGAGCACAAGTTAATTGAGAGTATCACTTTGGAAACAGTTCTCACTTTATTGGAATTGGCAGAGAAGCACAACTGTAGTGAGCGTAAGCCAGAATGTCTTCAATTCATTGTTGATGGTGGAAATCCGGTTTCATTAGTGTTCAGTGAAGAATATATTAAGTTGATGCAAAATTATCCCTCCCTTTTGGTCAAGCTCAAGGAGATAGCTGACGAGTAATTATCTATGCTAATGGAGATTACATGGTCTTAAGTTTCTTCTTCTGTTTTTTTCTTTTGATATCACTTTTTCTTTTTCTTTTTCTTTTTTTCTCTCTTTCGGATGAATAGGTGGTCTCGTTAAATTGGCTAATATGGTTTAATTAGTATTATATACTCGGTTGTCACTGATTGGGTTATCTTTTGTTAAGTTTGTCTTCATTCTTGGAAAAATACCGTCACAAGCATTAAATTAAATTTATTATTATTATTATTATTATTATTTGTGTAAACTTTTTTGTATTAATGTTTAATATATAAGCTTTAATTGGAACGAGTGACATGGTACTGCAATTTTTTTCTTTGACGTATCTATAATCAGCAGAGTTTATCAAGAATCGTCTATAACGAGCTAATCTTAAATGCCATAAGCCCATAACTAGGCCTGCTATCTTGCTCCTGGAAACAGAAAAGCCCAACAGCAAATTAGTAATTGTAGAGAGCAGAGACTGAAGCATTCCAAAAATTACTATAAAAAATTATATTTATTAAATTAATATATAAAATTAGTATATTAGAGATGTCAAAGAAATTTAATTTCTGTAATTTTAGCGCACAAAAAACTAATTCATCATCTTTCAAAAAGAGATTTCTAAGAGGTACATTTCATATACAACTTTTTTTTGAGTAATTATGAAAATAGTAATGATAAAAGTAGATGTACGAGTTTTTCGAGCGAATGGTCAGAACTTTTTTTACCGCACGGTAGAAAATACGGTTCCCCAATTCAATTAATCAGCCACAATTCAAATTTGAAATTATTTTCTGTTATGACTATGTATAAAAAAATATTTTCGATCATGACTATGCAAAAAAAAATATTTCAGTCATGACCATAAATTTTTTTAATTAATTAATTTTATTTAAAATAAATTTGTCATTACATTAAGAAAATATTACGCGTTGATGCATCAATTTATCTCAAACATGAATTATATTAATTAATTTATTTATTAATGCATTAATAAATACATTTAATTGTTATAGTCGAAATTATTTTACTACACATGATCTCTATTGTAAATATTTTTAATATCAGGCCAGACTATAAATATTTATAGTACATTGTAAGATGGGACATTTTGTTTTCTCCACGTGTAGAACTTCTACCGTGCATGCTTTTTTTTTAAATGTCGCACGGTACAAAATCTACCATGCAACAAAAAAAAAGCTGTCGGGCAGTAGATTTTCGACCGTTCTGACCATTCGATTGAAAAACTCGTATCTCTTGACTACTTTTATCAGTACCATTTTCATAATTACCGAAAAAATATGTTTCATATATATATATATATATATATATATATGATCTGATAACTTTTAAATTATTTTTGTTATTAAAAAAGAGAGTCAAATATTTAATTTTAATATGCATGAAAGATCTTTTAAATATGTTATCCTTATAATTTATAGGTTACAAGAGGCGAAAGTAGTAATCGATATTGAGGGGTCAACTGACCTACATTTTTAAATTATATATATAGTTATATATTATATTTTAGATGTAAAAATACTAAAAAATATATATTCATTATACCAAAATTAATTTTTTTAAATTGATTTCCATAGTTCAATCCACCTTCCTTTAAATAAAAAAGAAAATAAATATCCACCTCTGCTTACATTATAGATTGAGACTTTCTATAATAAATACAATGCTTATCCTTAAATTAATTTAATTTAATATTCCTCCAAGTAAGAAGCACAGGGCACCGAGAGTAGGGATGACGTAAACGGATCGGATACGGATGGATAATTGTCTTATCGTATTTTTATCCGTTAAAAATTTTCGGCTACGAATACGAATTCGGATAGTCTCAGATACGGATACGGATACAGATCAAATATTTATCGGATATCAGATACAGATCGAATATCAAACGGATACAGAAAGTTATAATTTGGTTTTAAAAAATCTTGATTTGTGTATGTTTATTCAAATGCATGCATGAATTATAAAAAAGATACATAAACTCAAATTAGATCTAAAATTAATTAGATTTCTAATATACATATAAAATCTAATAAAACATATATATAGTAGGCATTTTTTATTATGAATTTGAATGCAGTCGGAGAATATCAGATACGGATATCTTGGATAATTTCGGATACTACTAGATAATAGATAAACGATCGGATACCGATAGATGATAGCCAAATTGAATTCTATCCGATAAATTTTTTCGGGTACAAATACAGATACATATATCTCCAAATACAAATACGAACCGAATAATTTTTGTTATTTTTCTGACACGGATCAGAATGAAATCAGATATTATCCAATTCGTTTACACCACTACTCTAGAGTCTAGAGCACATCAACCTTTAACCCTCCAAATTAATTTCAGTGTCCATTAGTTGGGGAAATTAAGAAAAAGAAATGGCAAATTGGCGATAGAAATGTTCAGGTTTATCAGTATAACTTTGCCTTTACAGCAACAACACATTTGGAGTAGTCGCACTCAAAATCATAATCCATCAAAATCAAGCAACAGAATCTTCCAATTTGAAGTTGCCTACCCAGAAGGTTGATAGTCTTTGCAACTTGTTTGGATTGTGAGTTTGTGACCCTCTCTCTTTCACACTTTTTTATTTATTTCTTTTTTTTATATATTTTTAATTGCCTTTTTCTTATTCCCACTATCTTATATCTTTTCAAGTTGGAAAGGTATATATATATTGTCGTCAAGTTCTATCTAGTGTAGTGATAACTGGTAAGGCATAAAGTTTTCATGAGGGATGTCTGTGGATCAAGCTCCGTCAGAAGTTACTTTTAGAAGGTTTTTCAAATTTATTTTCTGTTTTGTTTATGCATGTGCGTTGTAAGCGTACAGACAATGAATAAATATATATATTATCTATTTTCAAGGATAAATGATTGGAGGGAAGAAGATATGTTATGATCGTTAAATTGTTCTAGAAAAGCATGTTGAGCAGTTAATTGAAAAAGTACTGACAATTAATTAACTGTTGTTAGAAAAAAGCTCAGGTTTGGCTTCTTGCTCAAAATGTCTTCTAGAGGGTCTTTTTATAAGAAATTGTGCAACTTGATCCACTATGTATATTTTCAGACTTGTTTTGCATATTTTCAGACTTCTCATGTGATTACTTTTTGCTTCTTTTTGGAAAAGGACATTAAAGGATAGATTATTGATTAAATTAGTAATAGCAATTTTACAATGCATTTAATTGGAAACAACAAGAACAACAACTAAATCTTTAATTTTAAACAACTTGAAGGAGGCTAGAGACAAAACTCAATGAAAGTAATTATATATTGAAATTACATAAATGCATTTCATTGGAAAGAAATAAATTTGTTTTAGTTACTATAAGCAAAAATCTTCATCAAATCTATCACAATTCTTCTCTTTTTCTGACTTGGCAGGATTATGTAAAAATTACATAAATGCATTTCATTGGAAAGAAATAAATTTGTTTTAGTTACTATAAGCAAAAATCAATTAGAGCTTTAAAATTACAAATGATTATATTAGTTTAGCATTTTTTTTATATAAATTATTAAAAAAATGATAAAATTTTCAAAGTCACACTTATCCTTCCACACAAGATGATGGCTGCCTTTCCAAATCATAATGCTATTTTCCCATCAAGTGTTGTTACAAATTCATGTTCATTCTTTAAAAAAAAAGTTAATTCTGAAATCGAAAGCATGCTTCCATTTCTTTACAAAAATACAAGTACAGTAGGTCTATATTTTGAACATGTTCAGAAATTACAAAAACTTATAAACACACATGCTTTGAATACATGGTACTGATTATGGCCATGAGAGCATTTGTTCTTACAAAAATTCCATCATGTTTACCAGATAAGCAGTTTAATGGCAAAATTTTAAAAGATACACCATTCTAGATACTTGCTAGATATTTCAATCAATATTTTGTCATTTGATTAAAATATATGGTGCGAATCTTAATGTATTTGAATAGTATTGATTGATTGGAGTATTTAGGGAGCAGTGGTGGATTCAGGATTTTCACCAGAGAGATTCAAGATTTATGATTTTTTTTGGAAGTTGGAAATGATGCATATTCTTAAAAAAAATATATAAAATACATGGTCATTTCAGAAAAAATTCAAATACATAATTATTTTCGAAAAAATTCCAGAGGGGCAACTGACCCCTAGTTTCATGTGGTTCCGACACTGCTAGGGAGCACCAAGAATAGTGTACCTAAGTTTTTGTCGTAGTTTTATCTAATATATTAGTTTTTGTGAGTTCAACAATTTACAATCATAATTTTTATAAACACCTGCAAATTAATTATGCAAATACTAGGTGCACAAAAAATAGATACACTAAATACACTGAATTACTCGAACATTTAGATACATTAAGATTTGGACCATAGATCAAGATCGAACGGTTCGAAGTACCTCGAAGTACCTAGTGTATCTATCTAAGTTTTTTCCAATTAATTACTGGAGGATCGCTTTTACACTTTCTTACAATATTAAGATTCTTATATTTCAGATTTATTTGTTAATTAGAACTCCTTTATTCTTAGAGAAATAACTGAAATGTTAAAGTGAACACAATATTTGTTAAAGGAAACTAAATGAACAAGTGGACTGCCATCTTTTTCCCATGAACTTTTTTGAACTACAACTTCAAGTGCAATAACCTATGACTAAGGCATCAAAACTTGAGTTTACAAATTACAAGTAGGATATTTTATTCCTAAAATTAGATGGATTGTGCTCTTTTTATTTTATTTAAGATAATTACAGTAGTTTTTTTTCACATGCCACTTAATAAATTTTTTTACAAACGGACAAATGACAAATATAATCGTTTGATTGACCTTCATACAACGATTTCCATTCTAAAATATATTTCTTTAGCTTTTTTTTTAAAATTCATTTGATACGACCCAAAAACGCTGGAAAATCTTACAATAAAATCTCCAACAAACAAAGATTTTCCCATTTAAATGCAGTGAGACCGTCACCTAATAAGTTCGGCCTAGAAGCAATGGAATTTCCAATTTCAAATTTCAAATTTCAAAAGGCACAGAGTCTCGGCTTTACCCGCGTAAGAAATCAATTTTCTCTAGAATTCTAATCGCAGTCAACATAGATCCTAATGCAAAACTTGTTACCATTCAGAGACTTTGACCATGAAATAACAATTGAACTATTGAAGATTTGAAGTCATACTAAGCTGCAACCATCCGATCCAAACATATTATCCCATCCAAAGGCTCATGTCTATGAAGGACGCCAGTTTTGTTGTAGGGGATCCAACGCTAAAAAGATACCAGCACAACTTCAGACTAGATTGTACTTCCAGATTCCTATCTTATTCAAAAAGAGAAAATTCTTCTAATAATGTTGCCTTTTTGAATTCTCCCTGTTATTTTGCATCATGTATAGAAAATAAAAATAATAATAATAATAATTGCAGAAGCTTCTGCTCACTGATGACGTGTCAGTGTGACACTGTTCTGTGATTGACTTGAATGGTATATATATAAAAATGAAACAAAGTCTTAGATGGGGTTATTTGAATATGTTGACCTGGTAGCAAAATTTTAATGCTCAGGTTGAATGGACCAATCAATACAGCATAAACTGATTATTAGGTGGATTAAACTGATTATCAGGTTTCTAGAAGGATTGTAGAGATTTTAATCTCATCAGCCTAAACGAAGTTATGAGCATTTTTTGTCAAAATAAATAAATACATAAATAACAACCTTAAAATTAAATAACCAAACTCGACAAATGGGAAGATTTTTGCCTGACTTAGTATTGCTCACTAGCTCCCAACCACACTTTCTTTTGCACTGCATATCAATTTGCTATCAGTGAGAAATTTTAGTACATTATGATCTGTTTGGCAAAATAAGAAATAGCGACCGAAGAGTGCAATTTAGAATAATAAAAGTAGAATAAGGTGATTTTGAAAGAGTGATAAAAAATGGTATTTTTGACTATTCGGAAGAGCAAAACTTGTCGTTTGACAAGTGTTGAATGAAATAGTAGAAATATTGATAATTTATGATAATAATACTGATGATATAATATAACAATGATAACAATAATTAATTAAATAAGATAATAAATAAATAATAATATGCATTATTTTTTAAAATAAATAAAAATAATAATATTGCTGATGATAATAACAACAATAATAATAATAATTACTAATAACATAATGATAACATAATAAAATAATAATAATAATAAAGTCAAGACACAATACAATATAAGAATATAAATAACAATAATAATAATTGAGTAAATAATAGAATAAATATTATTAATTACAAAATATAATACAACATAATCAAATAATAATAATTAATATAATGATATAAATAACAACAATATTAAATTAATAATAATCTGTATTCTTTTAAAATATTAGAATTATAATCAACATGATTTTGATACTATGTGAAGATTATTTCAAAAGTTTGACACTAAGAGTTATTGAGTTAGCAGTGTCGATTTAAAAAAAAAAAACATTGAAAATAGCTGATATGTGTCGGCTGTGAAGAAAATTTCGACAGTGAAGACAAAAATTTAATATTAAGATCAGTCCAAAAAAATATATAATTGCAAGAATAAAAATATTTTGGGAACGCTCCCATATTACTACAGATGTAATTATGTGCAAGTTATTTGTGACAAAAAAATGTTTTAGCTACATAACACTGTCTATTTAATTATTTAAAATTATATCTATACAGCGCTGTGAAAACAGAATTCACATTTTCTGAAATGATCAGCAGCAGTGGGGCCTTCTGTATTATCACCGCTGCTACAGCGTCGAATGTTGTCCGCACAGTATTTTTGCTACAGTATCAACGAATTTACAGCATTATTTCAGAAGATACAGATTTGTTGAAAACAATCCTGCCAACATTTCTCCGCTTGGAGAAAATTCACCAGACAATAATTGAGGTTTATGACACATCAATTTCCAATTGTTACATCACATGCCTGATTTCATATCCGCTTATTCTGAGAGAATAATTGAGGTTTTAGCTACATAATTTAGGTCATGTTATTTTATATCTGATCGTTTATTTTCGATCTAATAAATAACTTATATAATACAACGAACTTCGTACAATTCATCTATACCGTTCGTATAAATCGAATGATCAGCTGCGAAATAACAAACAGATACGAACTCCACGTGACGGCTTTTCCCCTCACAAAAAAAAATGTTACATCAAAGACTTGACCTCTAGGTCTCAATGTCTCATGTGATAACAATACATTATTCGATCAAAAAAAAAGATAACAATACATTATACATGTACAGTGATATTTCTTTTAAGCCTAGCTCTCTAGAAGGTCTGGCGAGATTTGTACAGGTACTTTACGACTATGACCGTTGAATGCTAGTTAGGACTCGATGGATTAATTAGATTTGGGTCTACAAAAAATATTTTGGTATTTAGGTATATTAATTTGCTTTAGTTCTATTAGTTCAACTAAACTCTAATCTTTTCTTTATAAAAAGATGAGTAAATCTCAAATTTTGTTATAGGCGGTTTACATAAATGTAAGAAAGAAAATGAAAGAGAAATAAAAACAAGAAAAAAGAGAAAAAAAAATTTAAAAAAGAGTTATAGACAACAACACGAAACAAGATATTTAGAGAAAAAAGCGATCTTTAGTGCTTCTCAATCATTATCAAACTCTCAAAGATATGTAGGGCTAGTCGCGTCATATCATCAATCATCTATCTTGAGTACATCTATCTTGAGTACACCTCACGATCTTCTGCACATTGTAGTTGACATTTAGCACAATTTCTCTTAAAAGATGAGCCAAGCCTTCAAATTTTACTATGGATCACAATATCAATTACAATGTACTTACATTTAGTTTCTTATTCTCATGTGGGTGAGTATTGGCACATAGGATCTCCGTCTCTCCTCGCTGAAACATCTCATTTGTTTGTGCTTGTAAAAAGCTCGCACCGCCATATGATCTCGCTGGATATTTAAGGAATCGCTGCTAAATCGGTAGGTTGCGGATCTCCTTCGGTTAGGGTTGGGGTTCCATTTTTTCTTCTCACGGTCGCCTCCACGACGAGTTGGTCCGTCGTCGTTGCTTACCGCTAAGGAGAAACCCATGAGATGAAGTTGTCATGAAGGGAAAGGGGACGGGAAAAGCGGTGGAAGGTAAGGCCGAGAAGAAACGAGAGGCGGCTACTTGGAGAACTCGTGATGCGGTTTCGCTCCTCTTTTCCTTCACGACAGAGACCATTGAGAGAAATCGAGGCCGAGTCAGAGAGAGAGACGACCACTAGAAAAATCCGCTAAGCGATTTCTCTCATCTCTCTTTTCCAACAATGATTCTCTCTCGATTGTGATGGTGATAGTAGCATGTGAAAAAGGGTTGGAGGAACGGGAGAAGGGGAGAGGGGGAGGGGGTCCGGCGGCGCGACCTCTCCCGTCTAGATTTTTTCATTTTTTATTTGCCTGAAAGAAGAGAGATCGCGATGGTTATTTTTTTTTATTTATTTTTATTTAATCTTGTCTAATTCATAACTAAACCCTAAATTATAAACTCTAAAATAACAAAATATGAATTATAGAATACTGAGAAGAATTCATGACGTATATCTATTTTCTCGCAACCTGAACGGCTTTTGGTATTACAAATTATACGATATATTTGCACTTGAAGAGAGAGATAATAAAGAGTAATATATTTGTTATAACACTACTATAGAAAGGATCTTTAACACCGACCCTTTTAAATCGAATTTAGATTTAAAATCGAATTTTAACTAGACTTCGATTTAAAAAGTTCCAAAACATTCGGAATTGAACCTTTAAAAGCCGACTCTCCCGAAGGGCCGGTTTAAAAGCTCCACTTTAAAAGCAAACTGTTGTGGAGAGTCTGGTTTTAAAACCTTAGGTCCGCTGTTAAATTGTGATTGATGCACTTTTAAACCTTAGGTCCGCTGTTAAAATCTTAGGGCGCTATTAAATTGTGATTGATGCACCAATTAAATATACATGTGTTTTAAATTGGGTCTGTTGTTAAAACCTTAGGGCCAATTTAAAACATATGTATATTTAATTGATCAGATTTTAAAAAATATCACACGGATCATCCTTGTTGCTTCTAATATACAACTTCCATTCTAATGATCCAATGCTTAGAAATCACTTAGAAAACCCCACGGATCACCTCTTTAATTATATATATATAATTCATCACTTTCTCTCATTTCTGTTTGATTTTGTTCCTTTCTCATTTCTCTCATCTGATCACTTCTCTCAACAAATCAATCCAAAAATATTTGCTAGCTACTTGAAAAATTCTTCGTTTGCTTTTTGATTTATTTCTCTTTCTCTCATCTGAAAAGGCTACCTCTTAGAAAATTTTGAATATGAATCAAGAGAAATAATAACCCCACGAATCAAGAGAAATTTGATTTGAATCTTTTGAATTTGAAATTAACAAATATTCATTCTAATAATCTTAGATTTACAAAATTTGTGAAATTAGATGTTTCTCATTAAACAAAATAATATCTTAGATCATTTTTAGAACAAATTCTAAAATTTTAGGTTATTTTTAAAATTATATTTCAGATCGTTTTTAGAAAAATTCTAAGATTCTAGGTCATTTAAAAAAAAAATGAAAACCCTTTTATACCCTCATTTAATACCGGCCATGGCCTTTAAACCCCCATTTACCAATTTAATCTTAATAAAATATAAATGTGATTAATACTTTTTGAAGCCTTTAAAATCGGACTGAACAATGGATCTGGTTTTAAAGGTTTCCTTGAAAAGCGGACTGTAATTGTGGCGCCGGTGTTAATGTATTTTTAAAAGCAGAGTGAAGAAGCCTTAGTCCGGTGTTAAAAATGCTTTTAAAAGCGGCTGCTTCTCTGCTGTCCGATTTTAAAGGTCCAATCTTTTAAACCGGGCCATTGTAACTTTTAAAAGTCCCTTCTATAACAGTGGCGCTTAGTCCGATTTTAAAGGTAATTTTGATCTGGTTTTAAAGATTAAATCTGTAATTGTGTAAAACGTTAAGTTTTGCTTTATAAATCTAAAACTGTTAAAACATTTTCTAAACAGATTTTCTGTTAAGAGTTAAGACCGTTACAAATAAATAAATACATAAAGTCTTGCATGATTAAATGTAAGTATGAAAAAATAATTAGAGGGTTGTAATTTGGCACCGAAAAAAACAATTTTAAATCTGGTTTCGGGTCTCTCTCTCTTTTTTTTCTTTCAGAATCATTCATACCTTTTGTTTACAAGAAAAAAGATTAACCTTGTGATAATGAAATTTAATCAGTTCCAAGAAACAATATTTTTTTCCCACCACTTGTATAATAAATAATGTAACACGCATGCAAAAACTTTTCCCCTACAATTGTCAACAACCCGTGCTCTTGTATGATGTGTATTGAATCATTGAATGAATGATGACACATGTGCTAATTACAAATATTTCAACACAAAATTCTTGAATTCTACGTTTTTGTTTGATTTGGTGGCGTCGCGCAATTTTGTTGGATTATATTTTGAAATGAACTAGCAATAATTTGACGTGTTGCAATTCTTTTTATTGCTAATGCATTCGTCCCCTCAAATAAAAACTTGAAAACTAACAAACATAAAATTCTTTTCATTTCGTTGTCACTTTACAATATTCAATAACCCATTAGCTCACGCACTACCCGTTTTCCACCTATTTTCCGCATATTTTCCTTCTCTTTTTTTAAAATCTTTTTCCACCTACATTCAATGTTACATCTTGACATAAAAACTTCTAGAGAAAGGTCTATCCTCGTAAATTTTCCGAAATGCTGTGACGTGGAGAGTAAGTTAATTTACGCTTTTATTAAGAAAAAAATAATATCAGCAATTGGATTTGTTGGATTTGAGACACAGATGATGAATAAGAAGTTGTTATTTTTCTAATTATTCTTTACAGACTTGGTACAAGTATTTATAGGAGAAATTACAACGGCTCTATTGGCTATACAAGAAAATATATATTTACAAGAATTTGCAATTCTAATCCTATGGATTGGTGGATGGCTTTTCTTCCAAATCTGGCCAATGATGAATTATTCCTGAGGCCAGCTATTCCCTAATTTATTCTGTTTTGATTCTTTCTATTTTCAACACTCTCCCTCAAGCTAGATTGTAAATATCATATAATCCTAGCTTGCATAAAATATTTTCAAAAGCATTTAGGTAGAGTCCTTTTGTAAAAATATCCACTAGTTGATCTCCACTCTTGACAAACAGAGTTTCAATCTCTTTGGCTTGAATTTTCTCGCGGATGAAATGGCAATCTACTTCTATATGCTTGGTTCTTTCGTGATAGACAGGATTTGCTGCAATATGTCTTGCCGCTTGATTATCACAAAACATCTTCATTGGCTCTTTGTGATCGATATGTAAATCAATTAAGAGTTGCTTGATCCATGTCAACTCGCTTGCAGTGGATGCCATGGCTCGATATTCTGCTTCTGCACTTGATCGCGCCACAATATTTTGTTTCTTGCTTTTCCATGTGACTAGATTTCCGCCTACAAATGTGCAAAAACCGGTTGTCGATTTTCTATCAAAACTTCCGGCCCAATCTGTATCGGAATTGCTACACACTGCATTAGTTTTATTATTTTTCATCCAAATTCCCTTTCCAGGGCAACTCTTTAAATACTTAAGTATTCTATTAACAGCACCTAAATGCGAAGTTCTTGGCGCATGCATAAATTTACTAACTTGGTTTACCGCAAATGATAAGTCTGGTCTAGTTACAGTTAAATATATTAATTTTCCCACAAGTTTTTGGTATTGGTTGATATCTTTGAGAGGTTCACCATCCTCAATATTAAGTTTCATATTTATGTCAACAGGGGTTGATGCTGGCTTACACCCTAATTTACCAGTTTCCTTGAGTAAGTCAAGTACATATTTCCTTTGAGAGATAAACAACCCTTTAGATGAGTGTGCGATTTCAATTCCTAAAAAATATTTCAATTTTCCTATATCCTTAATGTCAAACTGCTTCTTGAGACTGTTTTTGATAGAATCAATTTCTAGTTGATTATTTCCCGTAATAATAATGTCATCTACGTAAACTAAAACTGCAGTTGTTCCATGTTCATTATGTTTTGTAAACAGCGATGTATCTGCCCAACTGATTCTAAAATTGCAAGAAAGTAAGAAGTGACTTAGTTTTCCATACCAGGCTCTTGGAGATTGCTTCAGTCCATAAATAGACTTATTTAACCTACAAACAAGATTAGGAGTATTTTCCCTTTTATGACCTGGGGGTAAGGTCATGTACACCTCTTCCTCAAGTGTACCTTGAAGAAAGGCATTTTTAACATCCATTTGGTGAAGACCCCAAGCATTATTAACTGCAATAGATAGTAGGATTCTAACTGTGTTCATTTTTGCCACCGGGGCAAAGGTCTCATGATAGTCAATTCCATAAGTTTGTGTATATCCTTTGGCCACTAACCTAGCCTTATATCTTTCTATGGTTCCATCACTGTTATATTTAATTTTATACACCCATTTACAACCTACAGGTTTCTTATTTTTGGGTAGAGGGCATATAGTCCAGGTTTGGTTTTTTTCTAAGGCATGGAGTTCTTCTTCCATTGCCTTGCACCATTTTGGGTCTGTATTTGCTTCTTCAAAGGTAGTTGGTTCTACCATTGTTGAAATGGTATTGACAAAGGCATAATGTTCTTTTGAAATATTTTCATAAGAAACATAATCTTGAATAGGATATTGTACCGTATATGTCATGAAATCCTTCAACCTGGTGGATGCCTTAGTTTGACGAGTTGATCTTCTTACATTTTGTTCAGTTTCCGAGTCTTCAATCTCTTCAGGCACTTCGGTCTCTGTGGTGCCCTCAGTTTCTTCATTCCTTTGTTCTTCTTCACCTGTTTCATTTCCTACTTTTTCTACAAACACTTACTTTCTTTCTTCGTTAGTAATGCATGGTAATATAAACTCACTAGAGTTAATTTGTTCATCTTGATTTTCATTAAAGTAGGATTCATTTTCAAAAAAGGTTACGTGCCTCGATATATGAAGTCTTTTTTCTTTAGGGTCATAACATTTATATTCCTTTTTTTGAGTGGAATATCCTAAGAAGACTGTTCTTATGGAGGTGAAATCAAATTTATCAATTCGATTTTTATGCACAAAGCTAGTACATCCAAAAACCTTTAAATGATCTAAATTCATTTTCCTTCCATAAAGAATTTCTAAAGGGATTTTAAAATCTAAAATGGCGCTTGGTATTCTATTTATCAGGTAGATTGTAGTTAGCACAGCTTCTGACCAAAATATTTTGGGAACATTGCTTTGAAATATCCTAAGAAGACTGTTCTTATGGAGGTGAAATCAAATTTATCAAATTTATCAATTCGATTTTTATGGAGGTGGAATATTTGCTCAAATCTTCATCTTTTGTTGTACTAAAAATAGACTTGTTGCTATCCAAAAAATAAAGCCCATTTTCAAGAGAACCTTCACCAATCTTCTCCTTGGTGATTAAGTCCTGAAAAATCACGTTATCTTCTTTAAAAATAATTTCACAATTTAATATTTTTGCAAGTTTACTAATAGAAAGTAAGTTCACAGAACATTTTTCAACAAAGAAAACGTCTTGAAGAAAACCCTTTGGAAATATGCTTATCATTCCCCAACCTTTGATTTTAATTTTTTCATTGTTTGCTACAGTAAAATGTTGACCATCTTTAATCAATCGATAATTTCTAAGCAAATTCTGGTTTCCTGTCATATGATCGGTTTCTCCCGAGTCCAAGATCCATTTAGTACATTTAATTTGGTCTGTTTTAGGTGCAAACCCGACTGCCAAGCATTTACTGGGCCAATTTTCGTTTTCAGACAGAGGTTTAAACATAGAATTGAATTTTGGGCTTTTAACACAGTTTAAAGAACAAGTGTAAGATGAACCTGAGCCCATGAGACCTTGCTGGCCCAAAATTGAAGTGAGTCGGTTAATATTTGACTCAAGCCTGTTTAATTGCGCCTGGGTCTTCTCTTCGATAGAACCGATCTGCTGGCTCTGTTGTCCTTTCTCCTTCGTCTCTCCCTGACTCAGATCTAGGTTTTTCGATAAAAAAAGCTTTCGTTGCGGCTCCTCTTGGTTCCGTCCACCGCCTCTCCATTTTGGCTTGAGGTGAGGATGGAGAATCCAGCAACCCTCCTTGAGGTGGTCGTCCCGATTACAATGAGTGCACTTCTGTCCTGCATTTTTCTTACCTTTGAAAGCTTGGGAGTTCACGGCTGCGAAGGCATGACTCTCTGGCCTTGGGTTCGGGTAAGAGACGTTCATCGCAATGCGTCGTGACTCCTCTTGCTGGATACGGGCTGTCACACCTACAAAGGTTAGCCTTTCGGTGTTGTTGAGGATCTGGGCTCGTATTGAGTCGTAGCTTGAGTCCAATGCATCAAGGAAGGTATAGATCTAATCTAATTCCTCCCTTTCTTGGAGCACTACCAGGTCAGTTGTTATAGGTCTGTACAATTTGAGTTCTTGGTATTTTGATTTTACCTGTCCGATTAACTCGGATACAGGTTTGGATCCTTGAACTATTTGAGCAATATCTTTTTTGATTTGGAAGATGTGAGAGTTGTTGCTTTGCTTGCTGTGCTGGTCTGTTATTGCATCCCATAGATCTTTGGCAGTCTCATAGTGCACAAAGATTTCTGTTAACTGAGATTGTAAAGAATTGAGAATAAGAGTAAAGGTTTGACCGTCAAGAATATCCCATTCTTCTTGGGCATCTCCTGTGTCTGTCGGTATGGGCTTGTTGCCATTGATAAACCCGAGCAATCCTTTGCCTTTGAGGGAAATCTTGGCTGCCTTGGACCACGCCAGGTAGTTGCGTCCGTCTAGTGGGACATTGGTAAGCTTCTGTGAAGAATTGAAATCGGGTCTCAGCTTCTGGTAGGCTGTGAGTTGCTGATTTATCTGTTGGTTTGTTTGTTGATTTGGTTCTGTCATGGTTTTGAGATGGTTGATTTACTGTTTGGCTTACTGGTATTATGTTTGCGGAAGTTTTGAGGTTTCATAAATGCTCTGATACCATGTTGGATTTGAGACACAGATGATGAATAAGAAGTTGTTATTTTTCTAATTATTCTTTACAGACTTGATACAAGTATTTATAGGAGAAATTACAACGACTCTATTGGCTATACAAGAAAATATATATTTACAAGAATTTGCAACCCTAATCCTATGGATTGGTGGATGGCTTTTCTTCCAAATCTGGCCAATGATGAATTATTCCTGAGGCCAGCTGTCCCCTAATTTATTCTGTTTTGATTCTTTCTATTTTCAACAGGATTTCTTATGTTTTTGTAAGTTTAAGTTGTTGCTATAGAAACTAGGGAATTGACAAAAAACCGTATGGACCCGATTCGACCTGAGAAATTCTTGGTCGAGACTCAGATCGATCCGTCCAAAAAAAAAACGAGGGCAAAAAACGGGTTCTAATTTTTTTGGAAAAAAACTCGTGTTAAATCTGGCCCGAAATTGGACCATCCTGGATCGACCCGACCCGTCAATCCATGCAAAACCCATCCCAAACCCGCTGAAATCTGTCCAAATCCGTACAAATTTCGTTCCAACTCGAGAATAACCCGGGTATAACACATGAATAACCCATTAAATTCGAAAAGAATAAAACATAATTCAAAATATTCAAAAAGCACATCCAACCCATCAACCCAACCCGAACCGGCCGCCTTGAACCTGCCTCAAACTCATCGGTTCGCTGACCCATGGGCCTAAGACGAGTTGCAATCGACCTACAAAATTTGAACCCTCGGAAATCCGACCCCGCCAACCCGTGAACTTGCCAACCTGTTAGACTGGGCGGATTTGGACCGACCCGGCTAGGGATGTCAATGGGCCTTACTCGCGGGTATTTTGCTTATCACACGGCCTACTCGGCTCGCAAAAATGTCATACCCGGCCCGCGGAGGTGGGCTTAGAATTGGTTGCCCGACCTACCCTTGGACTTCACAATTCGACCCATGGGCTATCCGCACATGCCCGTCCAATACTCAAGTGAATCACAACATCAGCGCATCAAATAAAAAACTTTTTTTATTATTAAATGTACAATTTGGAAATTACTGAATTGTAAAATTTGTGATAATTTTAGAATTTCAGATTGATATCGTCTAATAATTTGATATCATAATCGACTACCAGTATTATAACCGGTCAAATCTACTCAGGCCTCACATCATATACTAAGGCCCAATCTAATTCAATATTATAATCAGCCCATGAGTAGCCCATGGATACAACTTCACAGCCCATAGCCTGCCCCGACCCGTCCATAGGCCCGACCCTACCTGGTCCTCCATGACAATGGGTCGGGCAGGTATAGTGCTTGGGCCGGGTAGGCATGTGCGGGCTGGTATCCAACGGGCCAAACTGCCATCCCTAGACCCGGCTTGAGCCGATCCAAATCGTTGTCAAATCACTAATAGAAACTTCGAATCACATGTAAATTAAGAGGGGTTACCTGATAATATTTCCAACAAATTGGAATAAAATAAAATAAAACATACGAGTTGTTCTTTTATATTTTTACTACAATAGAAATACAACAACAACAACAAAGCTTTTATTTTCAAATAAATTGAATAGGTTAGAAATGAAAATCAATATAAATAATAATAATATTAAAAATAGTAAAATAATAGTAAAAATAGAAGTATAGATATAATGATAATAATGCTGATAATAATAATAATAATAATAATAATAATAATAATAATAATAATAATAATAATAATAATAATAGTAATAATAAAACTAATACACTATTCTACCAATTATAAATTATACTAGTATTCTACGTCGTTAATGCTGAACTAATGTTGTACAATTATAACACTACATCTAAAATTTAGTTTGTCGCGCATCTGGTACGTGAATCGCTGACTTTCATGCACTTCTATCTGACGCCAACTCTTTGGAAACATTTCATGCCTTTAAATCCCTTTTACAGCTTTTATGTCATATCAATTTCAATCGACCCTATATCTTCTTGTGTTTTCTACGCGGCTTATAATCCACCATGTACCGGTGCATCAGAAGGCCTCTGCTGAATATGTCCTAACATCACTAAAATAAAAATATTACATCATAATTATTGATTCAAAAATAACATTTCACTTCTTTGTTCAATTAATTTATCAAATGAGAGTACTCAAGAAAAATCCAAATATATATATTTTCTTGTACTTATTAATTGATTTGTTTCAAATTTTGTATAATTCAAAGTTTGATTCTGCTATGGATCAGGTGAGTTGAGAGCGATTCCTTTCTTATGAATCCAACGGTTCACATAATGAAACACTCTAATTTAAATGTCTTATGATATGATCAAATACAACTAATTATGAACCATTGTTAATTTGATAAAAAAAATGATTATTTTCTGTGAGCATCAAATTTCACTTAAATTGCAACTTTTTTGTTAAATGTTAATTGGAACGCGTGTATCGCGGGAAATGGCCAATCTCCAATTCATTTGATAAGAAATGGGAAAAATGATAGAAATTTTACCGTTCAGTCCCTGCAAAATTAGGACGTTAGAATTTTTACCGTTCGACAATTTTATTATATTATTTTTAGTGTACACAAATTTAAAAGTCAGTGACAAACAGTAGAATTTCTATCATTCTGACTGTTTGATATAAATCTGCTTCATGCTTGGTCGGTATCCGAAAGAAAATTTATTCGAATTACAAAAAAAATGCTTGAATTACGTGAATTGGAAACAAAGCCAATTAAGTTTAAGAAAAATATATATAACTTATTTTGAAGTTTGTTGATCCTCAAACTTTTTCCAAAAACTAAAATTGGTCTTTCAAATTTATTTGCACCAATTTTTTTGCATTTCATTAACAGTAGAAGTTCATGGACCATTTAAAAAAAAGATAAATTCAAAGGCTACATTGGTTCGTTTTAAAAGTTATGTGCCGTTTGTTTTATTTTTAGAAACGTTTTAGAATTAAAAAGTGAAATCTATGATTTTTTTTATTTATTTTGTTTTTTCTGATTCACATGAAAACTCCGTCGGAATTATCAAAATTACTCATTATTAAGTGATACTCTCCAAATATCAAATGTTTATTCTTTGCATTGAACACACATATTTGAGTAAATCCATATGCCAAAATTTAAAGGAAAATTAAAACATTGTTTAAAATCTAATTTCTGCCTCTTTATCGTAATTTATCCACACCAGTATTTTAGAATATAGACTTCATTCCACACAAATCACACGAAATCGCGCCAGAGAAAATCCCACCACATCTAGCCTCCCTGAACCTGTCTCCTCGGACACATCTATTGCATGATGGACCGGGTCTTGCGCGCCTCTCAAAATTTTCTCAATACGATAACAAGTTATCATCCTGTTGTTCCCATCTCACATCGGAACCGTTCATTTGAGAATAACGGCGTATCACTGGATCAGTTATTTTATCCCTGCACGAGGAATAAATGAACCAGTTATTTTATCCTTGCACGAAGAATAAAAGAACCCAAATTAAATCGGAATTGGATCTGGTGCCGCACCTTGGCTGCGTTACATCAGATCTGAGCCGTCCAAATTTTTTTGAGATTAATTCTAAATTCAAAATTTCTCAATTTTCGCTGACAGTCGATTTGAACTTGACGGTAGATCCGAACCGTTGATCTACATATTCGGATCCAATTAAAACCTCGATGTACCCTTCTAGAAGGTGTTGTACCACGTTGTCCCGTTCACACATTGACACGTATGCCTTCTCGCCCAAGTATCTCTTAATTGTCTTAAAACATTCCGACTTCTATACATCAAATATCTACAATTTCTTGCATTAATAGCTGATGCTATAATTTGTGTCATAAGTGCATGCCACGCGGTATGTGCGTGAAAGTTCGTAATTGTTTTGTTTATACAGGACGAATGAAAATCACGCGCTCTTATAACACGTCTATACTCGATCCGGAATTTTTCACAAATAATTAAAAAAGTAACTTTTTTTAAGAAATAAAGTTAATATTCTCATAAAAATATCAAATAAAATCAAAGACACCACTGATACTTACGTTTCAAATTTTTTTATGAACACAAGTATTTAAACAGAATGAATGACAATCACACGCTCTTATAACACGGCTACACTCAATGCGGAAATTTTTTCATAAAAGGCTAAAAAGTAACTTCTTTAACAGATCGTGTCAATGTCTTAAAAATATTACAGAGAGATAAGAACACAACTAATATTTGTGTTTCTAAATTTTTTTAGTGCAAGTAATACTTGTGTTTCTAAATTATGAATTTGTCCTAAAATTTTTAGATGCACGAGAGTTAGAAAAAAAATAAAAAATTTAGAAGTGCAAATATTAATTGTGTTTTTATTCTTCTATGATATTTTTAAGACGTTATTGACTCTATATGTTAAAGAAATTATTTCTTTGTCTTTTTATTAAACAATTCCCTCAACGCTTACCTCAACCTTATATTAGTCTTCCCTGTTTTAAAGTACTGGATATATCAGTTTCTCCCTTCCATAAGAATTTTGATTTGTTTTTTATATGGACAGAACTAAGGGATAAATCCATTTCATCGAACTGGAGAGGTTTTCTAAATAATATTGGGAAAATTTTCTTAGAGAATCAAGGTCCAAACAATTTCAATAGATAGGATCAATAACATTCTAAAAATTACACAGAGGGTCATGGACGTAACTAATAGTTACGCCCCTGAATATATTTCCTTTTTTTTTTGCTAAATTCAAGACATTCTGCAGCTACTTTTTTAGATGTGGGTCTTACCTCTTAAGGGCGCAAGTAATAATTGCGCCCCTAAATCATGCTGTATAATTTTTTTGCATATAGTATTAATAATCATAATTTAGCAAAAAAAATTGTCAGCAACACTTAGGAGCGCAACTATTACTTACGCCCCTAAATGTAGGCCGCACATTAAAAAAACAGTTTCAGAATGTCTTGAATTCAGCCAAAAATTCAAATTTTCTTAAGGGCGCAACTATTATTGCGTCATTGGTTCTCTGTGCAATTTTTAGAGTGGCTCTAGCCCATATGTTGAAATTGTTTGGGCCTTGGTCCTCTATGAAAATTTTCCACAATATTGAGGTTCCCACTTGGCATAAATCATCCCTTTATTAACGCCGCAGTATCTCTCTCTCTCATCTCCGGACTTCTAAACCCAAACTCCAGCCTTTCCATTTCCCAACAAACTCAGATAAGCAAAACAAACTGTTTTCCCAAAAGCGAAGCAAAGAGAGAACAAAAGACAAAGAGGCAAGAAAATTTGAAAATCCAATGGCGAACGAAGAAGACAGAAAGACGCTGGCGCCAAATTCAACCACCTCCACCTCCTCCTTCTCAGGAGAAGACGAATTGGAAGAAATCTCCATGCTGCACCACGATTCACCTCAGAGGATCTCAGCAATAGATTTCCCCAGTCAAGATCAAGAAGAAGAGGAGGGTTCTGATTATAACTCAGAAGACGAATTCGAATTTCCATCCATGATCCGAGATCAGACGGTAGCAATTCACTATCCAATCTATCCAGTTTTTGGCCGGTCGGTCATATCTCCTCTGGCAAGTCCCGAACTGGACACTCCAGTTCGTCTCCCTCTCAGGAAGCTGTTAGTTGAAGAGCGAAACTCGTCTATAGGATCAACAACATCATCGTCTTCAACTGCTGAGATCGATTTGGAAGGGATCCCGGCTGAGAGCTACTGTCTATGGACACCGGGATCGACGCCTCAGTCACCTACCAGGTGTCACAAATCGGGGTCGACTGGATCGGTAGCGAAGTGGAAGAAGATAAGCGATCTTGTGTTAGGTAGAAGCCAGAGCGATGGCAAGGAGAAATTCGTTTTCCTCTCTGCAAAAGGTAATGCAAAGGATCAAGAGAAGGCGAAGGATCAGAAGGAGAAGGAGAAGGGGAAGGGAAAGAAGAAAGGGAAGGGAGGTAAGGTTACCACAGAGGTAGATACAATTACTGCGCACCGGATCTTCTATGGCAACAAATCTGGTGCAGGAAATAATGTGGCCGGTGCTAGGAAGTCGTTCCTGCCGTACAAACAGGATTTGGTTGGGTTGTTCGCCAGCGTTAATGGGATTAGTAGGAGCCACCATCCCTATTAGGTTTGAATTTCAACTTTTGGTACTTGAAATTCTTCTTTTTGGGTTTATATTTCTAGTGTTATATTGCGGCAAATAGTATTTTGCTGCTTTTGGAGATTAAAAAAAACCGAGACCGAGGTGATTCACATAGATTTAGTAAGATTGCTGAATTACTTTTGTTTGTTTCTTTTTTTCTTTTGGCTTCTTTTGAAAGCTGTATATACTTGGTTTTTTTAGAGTGGCTGACAGATTAGTCGTTTTATAACTGCTCTGTTATGTAAAAATAAGGATTGATGAACGAATAATAATACCTTTGTGATTTGTGTATTTCCATAATTTGCCATCTTTAGTTTCCTTCTATTTTTTCAACATTGTTTGTTTCAGGTTTTATATTTTTAAACAAAAAACCAAATTAGTTACCGCTGCAAAAGTTCAAAACTATGCTCAAGTATATATCTAGAAGTCCTGAACGACAGGGGCTATATAAAAATAAAGTCAAAACTCAGGGGCTACATGCATAATTAGGCAAAAGATTTTCCAAATAACATACTTGGTCAAAAAGATATGGTGCAAATTGGAAGGATGTCGGTGTGAAATGCGGTTATAATTAGCCTACAAGAGTAGGCGTCTATCTCAGTGTGTTCATATCATATGAGAAGTGTGAATTGGGAGAACATGGTTTCATGAGATTAGAAGTTTCGTGCGTATTTTTTTATCTTAGTCCTTGTATCATTATTAAATATTAAAATATATACTTCTGAAATTATTGTAGAAGGTTTTGACTTGTATTCAAAGTCTTCCTCTGTGGCTCTGTGTAGCTTTTAGCTGGCAGTGGCAGTTTTGAGTTTGTTATTTTTTTAGCAATAATTGTTTTGTATTTATTTTCCAGAAAAAACTTAGATGCTCCGCTAGTTGAATACATTTGCGTATTTCGGTTAGTGGTGATTGATGAAATTTAATTTAGAAAATTGAAAAAGTAAATTTATTATATATTATTATAAAGTAGAATGCATGTGATTAGTTGAGTTGGATGCATTGGATATTTCGATGGAGTATGCAATTTTTTGCCTTATTTTTAGTCCTCGTTTTTTTTTGATAGGGTGTAATTAAATAATAAATGTACTTCCCCTCCATCATTTAAAAAAAGTGCGCTGACAAATTGGCGCGGGACATAACTGTATATTAATTATGTTATTTCAGAAATACAATAAGAAATAGTGAAATACTTTGTCTAATATTCAGTACTCCAAAAAAAATGTGAACATTTTTTTTGGGTTAATGTGAACTGGATTACCTTTTTTTCTCAGACACCTCCCTATAGGCATTAACTGTATTATTCATTTTACTATGAATATTCGAAGAGTAAGAAAATAATAACAAAAAGGAACGCATCGGCTATTATTTATACTGTCAATGGTATCAAATAATGCATCGGCTATGCGTTTCAAAATAAAAGAAAAAGAAAAAAAGAAATGGGTAATGTAAGAAATCGCTGTTCTCTTGGAATTTGAATTTTTCTTTTTCATTAGGATTATCTGAGGAATTCTGACAGTTATGATGGCAGTTGCAAATTCCGGATGTTGCATCATGTTCTGGTACTTGTATATACGCATGCGGTTTTGGGCCTTTTTGCTTACAAAATATTGACATTTTTTAAAGCAAATACGAGATATTATCCCTAGAGGTGTGATAAGGTCCCCGGAGGCGGACCCGACCCGTGCTCGATTCGTGTCCGTGGTAGATTCGTGTCCGACTCGTGAAAAATGGACCCACGGGTTTTGGGTGGGACGGGACGCCCTCTTGACCGTTGGACCCGTGCTAGACCCGACCCGCCAGACCCTTGACCCGACCCGTCCCCGACCCGTGCCCGACCCTTGGATCCTTGGACCCGACCCTTGAACCCAACCCTTGTGCATTTTTTATTTTTTTAACATTTTTTCGAATTTATTGAGAATTTAGAGTTTTTTTGAACATTATATGAATATTTTATTTTAAGAAATATCATAAATAAAATTGATATAATTATAAAATATATTTTTTAAAATATTACAAATTTTTTTCTGAATTTTCGTTCATTTTTTTAATTTTTTTGGGATTTTTTGGAGGCATTTACCATTTACCAACTTTAAAATTCAAAATTTTTTTTTTTGAAAATCCCTCCGGGTCGGACCCGCCCCCCACAAACCCGTGACCCGTGCCCGATCCGACCCTTGCCCCGATCCGACCCGACCTGTGCCCGTGAGACCCGTGGGGGTCTATCACGGGTCGGGTTGCCCTTTCGGACTTTGGACCCGTGCAAACCCGACCCGTGAGACCCTTGAGACCTGGGGACCCGTGACCCGTCGGACCCTTGAACCCGTCCGGGTCGACCCGACCCGACCCTTCGTCAATCCACTAATTATCCCCACCTCCATATTAATTTTTTGCTTTACGATTAGAAATCATCTATGATGTATATAATAGCTAGCGACAGTTATCCTAAATTAGATAACATATGATGGGTTTTATTATAATTTTTCAGCTGATATATCATATATGTGATGTAAGCAATTAGCCAATAACTGGAATTTTAAACAAACCTCTACGTCAGGCATGACGGTTTTGAGGATGGTGTGTAACTAACGTAACCTGAAATACAATAATAAATAGGTGTGTCAATGATCATTCGTTGAATCATTTTTCGTTATTTTGTGACAAATGAAACGATTACGATCAAAGATATTTCTTTCGTTTAAATAACAAAACGGTTAACGGAAATATATTACTTCGTGATCGTTTATTTTGTAGTTTCGTTTGTGATTGTATATTGTTAGAATTATTTTGATTTCAGAAAAAAATGTTATGCTGAAATAAGATGATGAGAGATGAGATGAATGGTTCCTCGAATGAGGATATGAATGATTTGATTCTGGTATATGATTAGAATCATTCACCACCAGTTCCTGATTTGTTTTAGTGTGATGAGAGAGGAGATGGATGAAAAGCGAAGAGAATGAGTTTGATCGTTATGTTTCATTCTGATCGTTTTGATCGTTATCTTTAACAAAACAACTAACGAAACAAAATTTCTTAATCATTCATTAAACAAAACGGTTAACGCAACTATCATCTTTCGTGATCGTTACGCACGTTATGCAGGTCTAATAATAAATATATGATTGACTTTACAATTTATGGATATATAAGTTCGGTTGTTCGGAACCTCTGACTGAATGGATTTTGATCATTGTCTCGGGTAGGGGTGTCTAACTTGGAAAGCGGTCACAAAATAGTTCAATTTTGTTTTCGTTTCGTTTGGTAAATAAAACAAAATTTTATTTCGTTAATCGTTTCGCTTTACAGAAATCGTTTCTTTTATTGTTTCGTTTGTCACGAAATAAACGAAATACAAAATTTCATGATATTTTGCACTATAATTTTTAAACTAAATGAAAAATTTCATTTCTTTAACTGTTTCGTTCTTTTAACACTGTTTCGTTTCGTAACAAAAAAGAAAAATCCATTTCATATAGCACGAAACAAAAAGAAAAATGAAGAAACAGTGTTGCATCGACGACTCTAATCCCAGCAATTGATTAGCTTCTATGAACTTATCTTTTGAATATTCTCTTGCCCGAATTTTTTATAAATAGAAATTATATAAATAAAAAATAATTAAATAGAAAGAGTGGTTTAAAAGCTACAAATTTAGAAAAGGACGAGTTGACAATGCAGGGCTATAGGAAAGGACGTTATTGCCAACTCCGTCCTTTATTTGCATTTGTCTGTTGCAATTCAAATGCCATAAATTCAATAAGCCGGGGTGTGATGCGTAGTTCTATAGGAAAAAACTCATAGGACGGGGTTCGGTGCGCAGTCCTATATGAAAAAACGTACAAACCGGGGTTGCCAACCCCGACCTCTTTTATTCTTCCCCAAAACCCTGCAGCCTTCCCTCTCCCCTATCCCTCTTCCCCATTTTCACTTCCTTCTTAGTTCGTGTAACAAAAAAAATTTTGTTTGTGAATTTGTTAAAGTTTTGTGGTAGAAAATTTTAAGAAGAAGGTGGAAATAGAAGATTCTGTTCAGATCTACTCTTGTTGAAGGTAATTTTTTTGTATTTTGATTAAATTCGAATTTTAGCTTTAAAATTAAAAAAAATATTGATAATTACTTAGAAAATGTTGGTAATATACTTTAAATTAGATGAAAAATGAACTCTTGATAAACTATTATGCATATTTCATAATTGTACAAATAAGATTGGATATTTTTTGTAATTTACCTAAAATATAGGATAATTTTGCAAATTTTTAAAGAATTGCAATTGTTGTGTCAATTTGTAGTGAATAAAATGGATGAAGGATATTCGCAAGTATTATTTCTACCGATGGAGCAACATAGATCCTCCCAAATTCCCAATAAGATAGTGTAAAAATACAATTGAATTTAGTTATCAAGCATATTCTTATTTTTAATTGTTGTTAGTATGCGTGAGTTATAAACAATTGTAATGAAATATAGGAGGATTTTGTATTGAGGGGAATGACACACCTGTCTGGCATGTAGTACCATCCAAGAATGACCCCTGCTTTAAAACGGTTAGGCCTGTATCAATTGGCAAAGATCTGTAATGATCGTAAATTAAAATTAGATAGAGCCATGATAGGTGCTTTGGTTGAGCGATGGAGACCAGAGACCTGTACCTTTCATCTTAAAGTCGGTGAGATGACAGTTACTCTGGAGGATGTTAGTTGCTTGTGGGGCTTATCTATTCGAGGTAATTTAAAATAATACGTATTTTATACATATTTTGTATTATTTGGAGTTTTATTAATTTGTGAAATTTATTTACTCACACTTGTGTAATTGGCAGGTTTGCCCATCACTTGACATAGTGATGACGAATGGAGCGGTCTAGTTTTTGATTGTTTGGGAGTTGATCCTGATAACCTAGGCGGCCTAGGTTATGGTCAATTTTTCGTTTTAACTGACAATTAGGGACTAGTGTGCAAATCTTCTCAAACCACAATTTCAATTCACAATTTTTCAATTCAATTTGCGGAAGCGTAATACCAATATAACAAAACTAACTAAACAATTCTAATAGGCAATTCACTCAATTGTCAATTCAATTTAATTCACTAATTCCTAAGAGAGCAATTCAAACACAATTAATAACAAAGCATATAGGAATTAATAAAATTGAAACGTGGTAGAGCTATCTTCATTTTCATCAACCTCATTGAAGGCGTTAACTCTGTCAGCTCCTCCTTGAGTTTGTTCATTGATTGGTTCATGTTGAGGTGCCATATTGTTGTGAGTTTCATGCTCAAGCACCATGTTTCTTCTCTCTTGGTTATCATTATTCGCCTCTTGTCTTGAGTCATCAATTTCTACATTGTCAAAGCTACCAATCTCGGCCTGAACATTAGCACTTTCATTTAACTTAACATTGATGGACTCAACAATTATGTTTTGAGATGGCACATAGATTCTATATGCCTTACTAGTCAATGAATACCCTACGAATGTGCCTTCAAATGATTTTGGGTCAAATTTGTTCGTTCTTTGAGATTGGTCTAGTACAAAACATTTGGAACCGAAGGCCTTGAAATATGAGATATTAGGCTTACGACCCATCCACAACTCGTATGGTGTTTTCATAAGGATGGGTCTAAGGCCAATTCAGGTAATTACGTAACAAGCCATATTAACCGCTTCGGTCCACAAGGGCTTGGAAAGTGAGGATTTATTTAACATGGTTCGGGCTAATTCTTATAGAGTTGGGTTTTTTCTTTCAATGACCCCATTTTGTTGAGGCATTCTAGGAGCCGAATATTCATGTCTATAACCCCTAGTTGAACACAATTCATCAAATTGAGCATTTTCAAATTCCCCACCATGTTCACTTCTAATCTTGTTAATTTTCAATCCTTGTTCATTTTCAACCTTATTGCAAAACTCAACAAACTGTTCAAACGTCTCATTTTTATGACTTAAGAAGAGACACCAAGTGAACCTACTATAGTCATCAACTATGACACACACATATCGTCTTCTACCAAGACTTAGCACATTAATTGGACCAAACAAGTTAATATGTAGCAATTGTAATGGTTGGTTGGTAGATAACATGTCCTTGGATTTAAAGCTAGACTTAGTTTGTTTACCTTTTAAGCAAGCTTCACATACATGATCCAACTCAACCTTGCTCTACGGCAATCCTCTTACTAGGTCATGCTTAATTGCATTCTTGATTGTATCTACACTTAAATGAGCTAATCTCCTATGCCAAAGCCAAGATTGATTAGTTATAGCACTAAAACATAATTCACCTTGATCAAAATGGTCGAGGTACAAATAGTATACACCATTTTGACATTTTCCTTGGTAAATTAATTCATTGGTTTTGCAATTCATTAGATAACAAGCATTTGAGTCAAATTTCACATGATAAAGGCATCACATAATTGGCTTATACTAAGTAAGTTATAGTTCAAACCATCTACTAAATAAACATTTGAAATGGTTAGGTTTTGGTTACCAACCGAACCTATACCTATAATCTTACTCTTTCTTTGATTACTACCAAATGTAACGGATCCCCCATCATGAGATTTTAGGGATATAAAGTTTGA
The DNA here is from genome assembly GCA_964058865.1 of Eleocharis quinqueflora. NCBI lineage: Eukaryota > Viridiplantae > Streptophyta > Magnoliopsida > Poales > Cyperaceae > Eleocharis > Eleocharis quinqueflora. The sequence goes on from CAXKVX010002312.1 coordinate 43,899, forward strand.
TTTGGACCCGGTCATGTGATGAGAACATCCACTATCTATTATCCAAGCGTTTTCTTTATGTGTTGACATCAAGCAAACCTACAAGATAATGCATTAGTAATAATCAACACATAAAATTAAACTCCCCCTAAATATTTGACAATTATGAATTCATGGGGAATATGCAAGACAACACCTTACATGTTGAGTTTAGGAACCCAAGCAACCTTCTTCAAGTTGCTTCCGTTTCTAAACCCGCACTCAAGTGATATATGACCATGTTTTCAACAATAGTTGCAAAACACACTAGTTGGAGGGTTGATGCGTTCCTTCACAAACCGATTTGTGTAGTCATTTTTTGAGTTCTTGAGCTTGACTCCTAGGTTTAGGTGATTGAATTATGTGAGTTTTGTAGTTGTGTGAGAAGTTTTCATGTTGGAAAGCAACTCTTGGTTTCTCAATTTGTTTAGAACCAATATGGGCATGATTGGTACCTTTGATCACATACCGCCACCCGGTTGGTTTCCTTTGGTAAGTATTCTTCAACCAAGATGGATCAAAATACCTAGGTGTTGGTTTATTCTTGGTGTGGTTACCATTGCTAAACCTATACCTATATGCATGGTTTGGCACATTTCTTGATTTTTGGTATATAGAACCTTTGCCCTTGCAACCTTGAGTTTGCTTTCCTTTTTCTTTTGGATCCTTAGGGTTGTTAGATGAAGAAGAGGGTGAACTCTTCTTAAATCCTAGACCCGATTTATCATGAGGTTTTTGTCCCTCAAACATCCGACTTAAATCCATCCTTGTACTACTTTTCAATGCACAAGTGGATTTTAAGGATCCGATTTCCTTTTCCAAATTTTCTTTATCAAGTTTTAAATTTACTATAGTTTCAATGTGTTTATCACAAACCTTTGCCTTGGTTTCAAATTCATTTACCTTGGACTCAAGCTCAACAATTCTATTATTTAAACTCCCAATTTTATCATCTCTACTCACTATGGCATGATTAGCTTCAATTAGAAGTTTGCTTAACCTAAGAATTTCAAGTTTCAAAGAGTTTTCATTAGCTTGATTACTTGTGTCACTAATAGGATACTCATCATCATCATCATCACCCGTTTCATCATCGGATGGAAGTCCTAAGCAAAATTTAACCTCATTTGAGTTTAGATACCTTTGCCTCATCGGATGAGGTTGAAGCACTAGAGTCATCTTTAGGCTCTTCATCTTTCATTTTCTTCTCTTCTACCGGTTGTTCTTCCTCCATCGGTTTTGTTTTTTCCATTGGTTGTGCATCTTCCAACATTTTCTCTTCTTGTCCTTCATCATCTTTCTCAACTCGGGCAAGTGCGAATCTCTTGATGAGTTCAATCACTCCCGGGTCGGTAACTTGGTTCTTGGAGATGATAGCATCAAGGTCGACCTTCTTCTTGGTCTCCTCATTGTCCTCCATGTAGCACTCATCATCGACTATTGCCATGAGTGCATAGGGAGTTTGAGAGTCATTTGATTGTTCCGCTACACACTCATCACCTTCACAATCTCCTTCTTCCTAAGTCTTGGCTTGCATAGCCTTGGGATTCCTCCTACCCTTAAATCCATCTAGTTTTTGTCCCCCTCTTTGATCTTGTCTCTCAACTCCATCTTGAGTTTTCATTTGAGGAACCAATCCATAGCAAGTGTGAATTGTATGACCTTCTTTGTCACACATCAAGCACACTATTCTCTTTTACTTCTTCTTCCCTTTTTGAATTCAGCCGTCTTTCGTATGCGAATAGACCTTGGATCATTTTGGTGAGTATCGGTATCTCCTTGTTGTGATCTTGCCCAATGTCTTTGAAAGGGTTAGTCTTAATTTGGTTTCTAGTATTAGGGGATGATGTGTTGGTGTATGATGAAGGGTTGTGGTAGGATTTGGAGTTATTGTATGGCCTTGAGTTTTGTGCCGCTAGTGCAACAGGTTTATGACCTTGATCTTCTCATATTTAACGAAGAGTTTCCTCAAAGGTTTTGAGAAATGAGTAAATCTCTTCGGAAGTGAATGGCACCTCTCTAGCGTTGTGCATTGCTTCCAAGGAGCTCATGTAACCTTGCCATGATGGCCTTCTCATCATAATCGTTATGAGCTTGCTAGCCACCTTGCAAGGCGTCAACGGGTCACCTATTTCAACAAAGTCATTTGTCAAAAGAGTTAGCCTAGTGTACATATTCTCAATAGATTCATCATCTCCAATCCTAAAGTTTTCAAATAGGAATTGGAGACCGGCACCTCTAGACCGTTTCAACAAGTCATTTCCCTCATATTTCCTCAATAGGGCATGCCACATATCATATGCATTAATGGCTTCACCAAAGATCGGTGCAATTGACTCATGCGCCGATGCCAAGATTGCATTTACCGCTTGGTCATTTTCCTTTTTTTCATAAGAGATGGTATGGTTAATTTGTTATCCGGGCTATATTCCGATACATAGTTGGTTGTAACCACCTCTAGGAGGTCCATGATACCTAGGTAGTTAATCATGCACCTCTTCTAATACCCAAAGTTCTTACACCCTTGCCCCAACACGGGAGGTGAAGAAACATGCCTAAGTGAGTTGGCCATTTGGTAGGTATGACAATTGATCTTAGCTTGTAATTAAGAAGGTTCCTAACTATCAAGCACAACCTCGCTCTGATACCACTTTGATAACCTAGGTGGCCTAGGTTATGGTCAATTTTTCGTTTTAACTAATAATTAGGGACTAGTTTGCAAATCTTCTCAAACCACAATTTCAATTCACAATTTTTCAATTCAATTTGCGGAAGCGTAATACCAATATAACAAAACTAACTAAACAATTCTAATAGGCAATTCACTCAATTGTCAATTCAATTTAATTCACTAATTCCTAAGAGAGCAATTCAAGCACAATTAATCACAAAGCAAATAGGAATTAATAAAATTGAAATAAAGAAAGGTGAGAAGATGGCTCAGTCGCGTGTTGACGGAGATCGGCTTGTACTATGAGGCCACGCCTACTCTCCGGGTCCCCGGCGCCCCCGCTTCTTGCGGGAATAAGTCCGGTCCGCTCCACTAATGAAAAATTCGTACAAAGGCGGAATCCAATTCTCTTTACACACACCTATAGAGTAATTGGACTCGAATTGATTCACACGGTTCATAATTAAGGAAACTAGGACAAATAGATAATATATCACTAATCTAACAACACCACTAATCTCTCAACAATCAATAGAACAATTTGGCTAAATAAAATTGGGTGATTGTGAAATGGATTTAGATATCTAGGTATGAGCTCAAGTGCACAACAATGGCTGCTAGAAGGTTTTTATTTTTGCTAAAAGATTTCAGTTATTAAAGTGAAGAAGATGGTCCCCTTTTATACCTTTTCATTTCTGCACAAAATTAGGTTTTCCGAACTTCGTGTTATAACGCCAAGTTCTGTACAAACCATATATAACGCTATCATGAGTCAGGACAAAATTTTGTGACGTTAGATTTGTATTTTTGTGCAGGTTGTACTTAGCATTATAACGCCAGGCTATGTACAAAACATAACGTTATAACGCCAGTTCAAGTCAAGATAAAGTTTTGTGACGTTTGAATTTTGAACTAGCGTTATAACTCCACATGTAGCGTTATAACGCTAGACCAGAATTTCCAGTACTTAGAAGATTTAGCCAACTTTGAGCATATTGGCGTTATAACGCCAGGGATGGCGTTATAATGCCAACTCTCTGGAAATTTGGTCGAAAAACATGTTTTTGAGCAAAATGATATTTTTGAGAAAATTAAATTCATCATGATGATCTTAGACAATATTTAAGACTTAATTTTGAGCATTTGGAATTTTATCTGATCATTTATTATTTTAAAATGAGGTTTTAAAATCTGCACCATTCCGACGTTATAACGCTTGTCTTGGCGTTATAACGCTAAAGTTAAGGACTTAACCAATTTGACCAAGTACCTAACTCTGGCGTTATAACGCCAACCTTGGCGTTATAACGCTACAGGTCAAGACTTAGCCAATTTGGCCAAATACCTGACTCTAGCGTTATAACGCTAAGTCTCTGGAGTTTTGGTGAAAATTTTGCACTTTTGAAAAGTAATGTTTTTGGCAAAATAAATTATACATTCATAAACTTTAGCAATATTTAAGAGATATTCTTGCTGTTTTGGAATTTATTGCTGTCATAGTCTATTTTAAATTTGCATTTTAAAATCTCATATTTCTAGCGTTATAACGCCTGATCTGGCATTATAGCGCCAAGTATAAGGTTCTTTGTACTTAGCCATTTCGCAAATTTGTGCACTCTGGCGTTATAACGCCAAGTTTGGCGTTATAACGCTGATGGGTATTTTGTTCTGAATTTTGCTATTTTCTATTTAACTCCCAATTTTAAATAACCAATGTTCTAAAGAGTTAAACCTATATTCTTCTATAAATTCTTGAGATCTAAAGCTCTTAAATCCTTGGTTTAACTCCCCTTGCTTAATTTGATCTTGCTTTGAATATCCTGCATCAATTCTCACAAATTTTGATGAGATAACACGTTGTTTTGCAAATCAACAAACTTGAAAAATTGTTTGAGCCAACAAATCCGGCCTTTCCAGATGGTCCGCCAGATTCTGGACCTTGGAAGTACAAGATCATTAATCGCGACAAAGAGAACGAGGGTCTGAGATATTCCAGGTAAATAAAATTAGAACCTCATTCTTTATTTATATTAAATACAATAATTGTGTTTAACTCTAATTACACTTACCATTATATCAGATATCATTTGATATTAGCTTGTTTGCGAAGTACATTCATCACATTATCGGACGATGCATATGATGAAACGGTAGCATAGTACACCCGAGCATATTGCCTCAATTTGCTCAGCTCGGTCATGTTTCTCGACACAGGCGGAGATGGAGTACCTGCCATTTTTCTCTAGTTTCTACACAATTTGGAGGTTCCACCTGAGTACAATTGGGGCGGTGCAGTCCTCACTTTCTTCTATCGTGAGTTATCTCGTGCTTGCTTAGAGAGCACTGATTCTTTGACGAGTCCTATGTTGCTACTACAGTTGTGGTCATGGACTCGACTATCACCTGGGCGTCCAGCTCCTCGATCTGTTCACTCTCCCTTTGGAGGTAATTTTTTTTTGGTAATTATTATTCGATATAATTGCTTCTATTTCCTTTTTACATATTATCAATATATTGCTTTAAAATACGTGACGACTTGGATGCAAGGAATGCGTACGGTATTTGTTGGACGACCAGGCATTGTTGGGCCAACAATCCTCGTCAAGGCGGAATCAAGCACTTTCGAGATCAGGTGGAGAAAATTGAAGATGCTGCAGTTTGTTGGCGTTCCTACATGAACTTCTATCAGTTCATGCCTTATTATTCTAGTAGGGACTAGTATTTGGATCTCTCGCGTCCCTTTGATATTTTTTTGGATAGTAGAGTTCCATTATCCTGATAGAGTCATTCGTCAGTTTGGTCGGTACCAGATGGTTCCACCACCAGATCCTATTTCTTGGGATATCGTTTGTCGTTTACGCTCGTATAGGCATGTACCCGGTTCTAGGAGAGATTCCGTTGTATTGATTATTTATATTTTTCTTAAAGGCATGCTAATGAAAGCTAATATTTCGTTGGATGTCGACACGATTAGTGTGGAAGATGACATTCCCGACTCCACTCCTAGCATGCCAGGGGATATTGCTTCATATGCGTCGTGGTTGATGGATGGCATATCATAGGATATTCATCCATCTGCTCCGTCGACATCCCAGCCATCACAGTTATGCCACAGCAATCGCAGGCAGGACCGTCTACGTACCAGTGACCACCCAGACAGTCGCGTGGTACAACAACATCGCGATGGACTCCTAGTCCCATTGTTCCTAGGACACGTCGTCGTTGAGTTTGTATTATGTACTTGGTTTTATGTAGGATGGACTTTATGTCATGTAGGATGGACTTTATATCATGTAGGATGGAATTTATATTATTTACTTTGTGTTATTTACTTACCATTATTTACTTAACATTAACAATACATAAAATAAAAGTTCATTAAAATACATAACATCACAAGTTCATTAAAATACAAGTTATCACAAGTCTCTTCCTCATTAAAATAAATAACATCACAAGTTTTGAGGAAGAATAAAAGAGGCCTGGGTTGGCAACCCCGGTTTATACTTTTTTTCCTATAGGACTACACACCGAATTCCGTCCTATGAGTTTTTTTCTATAGGAATGCGCGCTGAACCCCGGCCTATTGAACTTATGGCATTTGAATTACAATAGACAGATGCAAATAAATGACGGGATTGGCAATAACGTCCTTCCCTATAGCCCTGCATTGCCAACCCCGTCCTTTTCTAAATTTGCAGCTTTTAAACCACTCTTTCTGTTTAATTATCTTTTATTTATATAATTTCTATTTATAAAAAATTCGGTTCTCATGCCTACGATTCTTCCCAAGAAATTCGTTACGCGTATGAATTAAGTATAAAATATCAAAATAACTGAGAAATTCTTGCAAATTTTATATATAGTTCATAATTATGTTAATATGTTATACATATAGACTTCACACTCTGTACGATGTTCATTTAATTGATGAGCAAGTCACAATAAAGTTACTTCGGATTAGGAACATTTTCGTCGGATAAGATATATAATTTTTCAATTTGTTTAAATTTTCTTTGAAAGTCAATTGTGAAGTGATCATTCTTGTTCTTTTTTCTTTCTAAAAATGAACTTTTTCGAAATTCTGACATTTTGTCAGATGACTTTTTAGTATATATAATCATCAGAAAATTAAGAACTAATTCCTAATCTAGTTCTCACTGTGAGATACATATTCGAATTTCGGTGAAACTAAAATATTATGAGAGATTTAAGATCAAAATTAAATTAATTTTTTGCGACAAATACTCTCGTCTCTATCTCCAGAAATTTATCACCAATTAATTAGTGGCTTAAAATTAGAGATCGTTAGTTGAGTCAATGAGAAGGAAATATATATATTGCAAAGCATAATGTTTCGTAAATATCATATTTGATATCAATTATTGATATTGACTTTATTATGTATATTTAGTTGAGTTATAATGCACATTATTTGAGTTATTATGCATGTTATATCATAACTATATCAATACAAAAAATAATATGTATGACTATTTCATTACATAAAATAACATGCATAATAACTCAAATAATATGCACGATAACTCAATTAAAGGTTCATAATAAAATCGACACAATGTATAATTATTTCATTCACTGTTTTAAAATCGGACCGGACATCAACTCGGTAAGGCTTCGGGTCAAAGGTTCATTGGTCTGACCGTCGAATCAACCGGTCAACTGTTTTTTTAATTTTATAATATTAAATAAATTGTTTTTTACTACAAATTCATAACATAAATGTAGTAATAAAATAACGATTATTATATGGAAACTATTCTATAATATTTATAGGTTAATAATATAATGAGTTGTGCTAAAATACTTTATAAAGCACCAACATGCATATACTTTAGGCTCGTATCTCGAGATATAAAGTGCAAACAACCGATCAAGACCGTTAAATATGTTCTCCATACTAACAAAAATTTAGAGACCAAATTTTACATTTGTTGGAAATTTTTTACTATTTATCGGGTAGGTGAAAAATTCATTAATCTAACGATTTACAGACCTTCAATTTAACCAACTTTGCACCCATCTGATAAAATAGTAAAAAAAATTAAAAAAATGTAAAATTTGGTAATTTTTGTTAGTATAGAGAACATTTTCAACGGTCTTGATCGGTTGTTTGCACTTTATATCTCGAGATACGAGCCTAAAGTATATGCATGTTGGTGCTTTATAAAGTATTTTAGCCCAACTCATAATATAATATGATTTAACATGCATTATTAATGTCTTTTATATTATTAGAAAATACAAGGTCCTATTTGAAAATTTTATTAATCAAAGCCTCAACTTCAATAAATGCATTCATGGACGCCACTGCACCTATGAGGCTATGACCTCTCTATGCCCTCTGAACCTTTCCAATTCGATGAATGAGTTTCCCCAGAAAAAAAGAAAATAGTGAATGCACTTTGGTAGAGCGCAGTAAACGAGAACCGGGTTTTATTACGATTTTTTCTTCAGAATCAGTGGACCAAATCGGATTTGAGCGGTTCCATAACAAATCTGGTCTTTCAATCGAACCAGACCGGAAACAGATCCGGTCCCGATTTCTTTCCGGTTCAACCGCTGGTTCGGTTCGGTTTTAAAAACAGTGATTTCATTAAAAAAACAATATGCATAATAACTCAAATAATGTGCATGATATATAATACATAATAAAATCGATATCAAATATGATAACAAATATGATAAGTTACTTATCAGTAACTCAAATAATGTACATGATATATAATACATAATAAAATCGATATCAATAATTGATATCAAATATGATAAGTTACTTATCAGCTACTTGCAAAAAAAAAAGAAAAGAAACACTACAAGAGCCGTCATAGTCCACAAGGTTTATAAAACTAGGTTTGGAATCTTCTGCTATCGAATATGAAAAGGCATTATCTTGTTATCCAAATTTTAAGCTGCCGACATCTACCCCAAAAAGGTTTGCCGAAGTTACAAAGACAAAAGTTAAGGGCTGTACTTTCAAAGCTATATTTAGGATTGACAAAAAAACAACAGTTTTCAAAGCAATTTTGGATTCGAAATTCAGTAAAAATTAAAACTTATTTAAATTTTTTGATCACTTTGATATCTAAGAACAAATATCACTCATCTATTTACAAAAATATATTTAGAATTTATACCAACCGTGTGATTGAAACAGATCTTGATCTTTGGGATTTCAGTAGGGAATTAAAGACGGGACGGGTCGGGTACCCGTCCGGATCCACGGGTTCGAATTCAAAACTTCCAACTCGACTCGTGATAAATTCGGGTGGGTTGGGCACGGGTCGGGGCGGGTTGGGTTCGGATCCGTCCATTTTTTCGATTTTTTTTTTTTTTTCGAACTTTTTCGAATTTTTTTGAATTTTTTTTCGAAATTTTGAATTTAAAACTACATATTTTTTATATATATTTTTTTCGTATTTTTCTGAATTGATGCATGGATCCACGGGTCCATAGGTCGAGCACGGGCAGGTCTTGGAACGGGTCGGGCACGGGTATACACGGGTCTGGGAGATTTGAGGCCAATCCGACCCGTGCTAGATCCGTGGATCCGGGATCCACGGGTCGGGTTGGATCTGGGCAGGGGCGGATCCAGGATTTTCGTTAGGGGGGGGGCAAGATTTATAATTTTTTTCAGGGGGGGGGGGCAAAATTACACAGATTTTCAAATATACATAGTTATTTCGCAAAAAAATTTGACAAATCGCACGAATACACTAGATTATTTTGCAAAATTTTTTTCCAGGGGAGCACTTGCCCCTCCTGGATACACATGCATCCGCCCCTGAATCTGAGCACGGACACGGACACGGATCGAGCATGGACGGGTCATATTATAACTCTAGATTTCAGGAATGAATTGTTTGGAACAAAAGTATAAAGGTAGAAACAAGTGTTCCGTTAGTTTGTTAGAAGAATCACGGAATATATTTTTGTGATAAAGATATACGTATTTTAATGTATTAAAAATAGGGAAGCACGTTGAATCACGAAACAAAAATATATTTTTCCGCTCTAAAGATATTTTTGCTGACAGAGAGTGGAAAAAGAAGAAGTCGGGTCTAATAAGTTTTTGAGTCCGAATCTGGTGCTTGTAAAAATCGTGCTTGTTTTTCTGCTTGTCTCGATCTGACTGTCCGATCGTTACGGACGGCTGTAATTTGATTCAGGGGGCAGATGTTTTGACCGTTAGATGAGTTTTGAACGATCCAGATCGAAACAAGTAAGGATTTACGAGCACCAGATCCCGTTCCTAAGTTTTTCTAGCAGAAAAACTCGGTGAAAATGAGAAAAGGAAATCGTGCTTCTTAGGAATGTAAGTCCAATCGACTAATTCGACTGATTCGATCAGTTGAATTCGAAAAATGAGAATTTCGGTTTTCTATAATCAATTACGATTTCACTATAAAAATAATTAAAAATACATGAAATTTTGCGTTTTAAAAAAATCAAACCCGCCTCTCTATATATATAGTATTATTATAGGATCATGTTCGTCATTCCTTCAACACTACCTCATGATGACTAGTGCACAATTTCTAAATTCCACATGTAAATCATTCAGTACATAGCACCTAAGTAAGATGCATGTACAGTTATATATCACTCAGACGGGGTAGCTGTGATGCATGTCCATATCAATTTAATATAGGATGATTACATAGCACCTAAGACGCTAGAAAGCTAAGAGCAACGACATCTGTGTAAGAAATTGTGAATTCAAAATTCGAATGAAGAAATTTAAAATCATTTAAATTTGAGTAACTCACCTTTCTTTTTTATCTAAAAAAATGCTGCAAATTGCAAAATCACAAAGATTATGCAAATCAACTATTCAAATATTGAATCCCTTTAAACTGACTCAAAATATGGCTCCCATATTAACTTTGCTTCCAATTAAGATGGCTGGTAATATCAGTACATCAATTAATCAATTATATACATTTTTCATACGCTATATGTTAAGACATATCAATGCATATAGACATTAAAGGCCCCATTTGAAACAAACTTAGAAAAAGAAACAGCCTAAGAAAACAACGTACTGATGTTAACTGAGAGTTGTGAGCGAAAATTCGGGTCTAAATTATAATGATATCTCTTGATGGATCCGCATCTACTGCTATTATTTTTCTGTCATAGTTTCGCTGTCATTGAATTTGTGCTGCTGTCTTCAATCTGAGCGGCTGCAATTTGATTTAGAAGGATTTCATTATTTTGTGAGTTCCACATGTCAGCCAGTCAATGACAGCGGGGTGCCATCGTAATAATGACAGCGAATCTGTTTCCATCTCTTGATTATTTATTATTCTTTAAAGTGGCACTATCTCTTGGATTGAACAAACAACTAACGAAATGTTCCATTCACATATCATAGAAAATATCCTTGTAACCTGCCAAATATACACTACGAAAGATACAATCCACACATTCGATTTTTTTAATAATTTTGGCATTAAGGCCTATGGTCCCGAATTTGGCATCTATAAAACGAGATTGATTATGTACTTGTCGAGTATAACTTCTTTTAAACAAATGAATAAGAAAAAATTACCACAATCACTTTAAAGGCATCACAATTAATGTAAGAATTATTTCAGAATGTTTGAGTTATCTTAATATTTCAAAATCCATTAGGAAATAAAATTCTATTTTTTTATAGGCAAAAATCAATTAATCCGAGTGTTCTAAACCATTCAATAACAATGTTTTTTCTTAGTACCCGAATAAGTTAGTAACACATTTTCAATTATTAAAAATATAAAATATTACTCTTTATATGAATCATACTGTGCGGTTCAAATCTGTCACTTGAAATTTTAAAAAGCAATATTTGAAGCCATATACAGAAATACTTGTTTTTTTTATAAAGTCCAAATTAAAAAAGTGAGTCTGCTATTAACAAATTATGACATAACTTTAATATTAAAATTATAATATCGGACCCCTGAATCAAATTTGGATCGTCCGTAGCCTATAACGCAGAGAATCTGAAGCGTTCAATCCTGCTGCGCGGCAAAGAATCTGCTTCCGTTGATTTGGGGTCTAGCTAGGATTGATTGGGAGTGTTTACCAACTCAATCTCCATGGCACAAAGTACCACTTCTTTTTGTTTCTTCCAAGTTCCAATTACATATTTACATGGCACAAAATGCCACTATTAATACATAATATTGATGAATAATAGAATATCCTATTGGCTAATAACTCCTGACCTCCTAATACAAAATGCATCTTTATCCAAGCTATATTGAAGACAGTCTCTTACGTCACATCATTGTTTTTAATAATTATCACTTAAATAATATTCAAACATTGTCATCCTCACAATTTATGTCTTAATTGCAGCAGGTTAATTAATTAATCAATTAATATTTCAATGTCTATTTACTTTCTAAATCTCTGCAATCAACAATTGCAAATATTGATGTTGCTATCTAAGGCTAACCATTCAATAAACAAACTTGTTGTACTAGTAATTGTTTTAATGAAAACTTTATGTCCACCCTTTAGTTTTTTTAAGTAAAATAAAGAAACCTTAACTATATAAATGTTATCAAATCTGCATAAAGTTATATAAATAAGAAATTCCATGTAATATATAATTGTTAGTACTTATGCCAATTTACTTAACATAATATTGTTTTTAGTATGTATGAAAGTGGACATTTTGGTGGTTAATAAGGTGACTATTATGTCAATTGTTTTATATCTCTTCAACAATGTTGAAGTTTAATACACGAGTGTTGCAATTAATTTGCAGTTGAGATGAAAATGCTATGATAAGGGTAGAGAGCTTGACTCTATTACATATAGAGACCTCCAATATTAGTTTAGGTACCACAAGACATGTTAACACTTGTCCTTTATTATAAATCAATTTAGACCGTTGATCTAATCGCCAAAATGCATCCATGATTGTCAAGGAAGAACATAACATGTCAATTAGTTCTCACCACGAGTTGGCCGGATACGTGTTCACTGCCGCATGCACGACAATACAATGCAAGAATACGATTGGCAGAAATTTAGAGAGACAAATTTTGAGAAGTTCACAACACGAATCAAACGACTTCTGTTGCGTTCAACTTGTTTCATGCCGTACGACGACGCTGAATCCGAACTTTCATGAGCTAGATGATGTTGTTGCACTGTTAGCAAGGTTAATTTCCAGGTGAATTTTTTTAACCAATATTGACACAAATTAAACCTTTTGGTAGAACTAGGAAAAATCCATTTTAATTAAGTAAGAACAAAACGAAATCTGCAAATTAAAGAAACAGATGGAAATTAGGAAATGAACTCTGTCCTAAAACTAAATAAAATCCGACTGGTCACCTAATATTCTAAAAAAAAAACAAAAATAAACCACCTTCGTAATGTATGGGTCCATTGCTTGAACACCAAATCCGTACTAAGCTCGTACAGAAAAGAAATATTACCTAGAATTATTTGTTAATCATATATATTACCTAGAATCCTATGTTTGGAACCACATGTTTAGCTTGATTGAAAAGAAACCGTATAAAATATAAATAATTAATGATTACTTTAGCTAAGTAATATGTTAAGTGAAGCAATATATATGCTTTGTTTAGGTCAACAAACCCCATCATGGGTCCTCTTGAAATATGCACTTCAGCCACAGCCACAACCACAACCACAACCATGAAAAAGAAACGAAAAGCATCCTTCAACTTCAATTATTCATTTTTTCTTCCATTTTCTTCTTTGTGGAGTGTATGGTTAAAAAGATGTATTATCTTGTTATCCCATATGGAATGCAACTGATTATGAGCTATCTTGTCTTTTATGTTATGTTCATTAGTCAATTTAGTTCTTTATAGATCAAATTAAACCTTCGCAATTCTTTTGGGTTTTTTTTTTTTCTGATGTGATGTAATTTTTGTAAACTTTTTTTTTCTTTTATGCATTATCTTTTTTTGTAAACTTTCAAGAAGAACTTGCTGAAGGAGAGAAAATTATTTCATATATTGATTTCTCAGTTTCTTACAGCACACGTGTTCTCTTCTAATTAAAATTAGGGAAATTTAGGTATATGCCATTATCTAATTGGCTAATTCTTAAAATGTCATTACATAACAAGAAATTAGTTATATAACATTAATTTTGAAATTAGTTTATATTGATGTCATTATCTCTATTTTAACATTATTAAAAAACAAATCAATCTGTAATTACTCAAAATACCCTCAGAGAATTGATCAGACTAAATTCTAATCTATTAAAAAACGAATCACCCAGTCGACATTTAAAATATGCTCTCTGATGTAGTATTCAATATATTGCTAAAATCTCCACATTACAATATGCTCTCTGATGTACCTTCGTGCAACATTAAAAAATACCAAATATGCACATTTTCTTAACAGTAATTTTCATAACAAACATGCACACTTTCTTACAGAAATTTTTATAACTAACAAATCTCTGATGCACCTAAAATCAAATTTCATAACAAACATCAACATTTTAATAACAAACAAATCTCTTGACAGAACAATTTCATAACTAACAAATTTCTTAGAATCGAATTTCATAACAGACCAAATGTCTTATAATCATCAGTCAGATTTTGAATGACTTAAACCAATTGATGTCATTATGAAGCTTGAGTAGACTATACATATATTTGAACAACCAAAAGTTACCAGTACAAATAAATAAATAATACAACATAAAATATGATAGATATGTTTGATTTCCCCAATAACTATTTATACGTGAATTATATTTATAATTTACGTCACGGAGCAAAAACAGAACATAAAAATAAATCTTTCTTAGGAGAGCATGTTGTTTCTTTTATTGATTACTTAAAACACTTTAAATAAGGCCCGTGAATCCTCATAGAGCCCATTGGGTTTTAATATACGAGTCGACTTTAGAACTTTTTAGTACTTTAGATAACTTGTATGGGCCTTTATATATTCAGAAGTTGGTATTGTTTCCGACTTTGGTCTAATATAGATATATATGTATATATATAATAATATATTTGAATTAACACAACTAATACTCATCTCCAAGTGCAATCGTAATATTTAGAGTATGCATTAGAGTTTCTGTTATTTAAAACTTGAAGTAAGAGAAATATTGGTCAACAGTTAACACGATTCAAATGACATATGTAATACATTTCTTTGCAACTTCGGACTATATATTTTCTAAATTTCCAAGCAGGAAATATGTTATAAACAGATTTGTGTGCCAATTTTTAGCCAATTTGCTAATTATGAAAAGTTTGGTCAAATTGATGTGTTTATAGCGATCAGCGAATTCTGATGGGATGGGAGGAATAAGAATGATCGAGAGGAGATGCTGGAGCTAGTGATTTGACAACGATCTAGTTTGGCCGAATCAGTTCAAATTCGTCTCATCCAACAGGTTGGGCGGTCCACGAGTTGGTCGGGCCGAATTTCATGGGTTAAAATTTTGTAGGCTGGTCGCAATTCGTCTTAGGCTCATGGATCGGCGGACCGACGGGTTTGAGGCAGGTTCGGGGCGGGGCAGGTCAGTTCGGGTTGCGTTGGGTTGATAGGTTGGATGGTTTTTTTCGAATTTTTTTATTTTTTTGAATTTAATGGGTTTGGATTTTTATTTATTTTTGGGATGGATTTTGCACGGGTTTAGACAGGTTTCGCACGAGTTTGGAACGGGTTGTCGAGTCGGGTCAGTCCGAGTCGAATTTAACACGGGCTTTTTCTAAAATTTTTGGTCGCAATCCGTCTTTGTCCCTCGATTTTTTTGGACAGGTAAGTTCGAATTTGCTCTCAGATCGGATCGGACCGGCTCGCAGCCACATATTTTTCGAGTCGGATCGGACCCATACGAATTTTGTCAAATCCTAAGTGAAGCTTGCGCGCCAGAATTTTTATTTTTAATAATTATAAAAATGATACTGATAAAAATAGCCAAAGGGTATGAGTATTTCCACTGAATGACCAGAATGGTAGAATTTTTACCGTGCGCCATTCTTTCTATTTTTATTAAATTAACACATGTTAAAATTTTTACCGTGCAGACCCAAAAAAATTGGGAATTGAAAAATATATACAATTCCAACTATATATAAAAAATACTTACAACATTGATTATATATAAGCAAACATTACTAAAACATAAATACAAAATTATAATTAAATAATTATAATTTTTTGCTATATATGATCGAAATTGCAATTATTTTTCTGTGTATAACCTACATCGTAAATAAATTTTCAAACAAAAAAAATTAATTAAGGCGGCACGGTAGAACTCCTACCGTGCGGAAAATAAGAAAATTAGCCATACGGTAGAAAATCTATCGATCTGACTATTCGATCGAAAATTTTGACTCTCTTAACTACTTCTATCTATACCATTTTCATAATTATCAAAAATAAAAAATTCTGCTCGCGCGCGGTAGTGATATGCCATAAGCCCTCGGCCCCTATCTCGGTCCCTGTCATATCTGGTTTTGATCCGGCCCTTAGTAAGATTTTGAAAGGGTCGGGCCTTAGAAGGGCCGAATTCGTTCCAAAAATATAGGCCCCTATTTACCCGGCCCTCTCAAGCCCCGACCTCGTTCGGCCCTGATCCGGTCCTGATCTGGCCCTCTACAATCCTTACCCACGCCAGCCCTCAGATCCTTATCAACTCTTTCACAATTAAAAAAATAGAAAGTGACCAAAACTATTATTATCCGGTCCTGATCCGGCTTTCCGCAAGCTGAGGGTCTAATAAGGACCGGGCCTTAGTGGTGCCGAACCTATTTCCTTATAACAAAGTTCTTATTATCCGACCTCTATTAAGTCCTCTTTAGATTCGGTCCTTACCTGACTCTTTCATAGATCCTCTAGTTTCGATCCTTGTAAAGTCCGACCCGACCCTTTCAGGAACCGCATCTCCTGCTCGTAAATCCCTGCTTGCTTCCCTGCTTGTTTCGATCGGGACCGTTCAAAACTCATCTAACGGCCAAAGCATCTGCCCCTGAATCAAATCACAGCCGTCCGTGACGATCGAGCGGTCGGATCGAAGACAAGCAAGAAAGCAAACAGGAATTTACGAGCAGTAGATTCGGACCCACCCTTTCAACTTTCACTAACGTGGAGGAGAGCAGCACATAGAATGTCGTAAAACAAATGAAAAATTGTTTTCAACATAGTAAAATATTAAAGAAAAACAAATGAAAAAGATTGGAAACAGTGTCGTGACACGTGGGAGGAGGGAGAGAGATGGAGCGGGACACGTGTGAGGGAGAGAGTGGTCCGTGGTTGTAAGGAGAAGGTACAACCTCGTAAAGGAGCTTGATACCCCATTCCTTGTCTTGAATTGTTTTCAATTGAATTAATACAAAAGATCCCGGAGACCATTAATAGAAAAGGAGGCTGATTTTCTGTAGCCTTTGTAAGAGTTGCATATGTACAGTATAATTGGAAATTATGTAAAATTTACGTTGTAAATAAATCTACATACACATTTTCTGCGTACAGCGCGTTAAAAACTTTGTATCAATTATTTGAATTTTGAGATTCAAGAGGGTGGGAAGCTGTTTTTCTGGCTCGCAGCAGTTATAGATGGCTCAGCTTTTCTGTCTGTAGGTTACAAACGGCTCTGATTTGATTCAGGAGATCTAATATTATAAAGTTTAGCTTGCACGAATCTCGATGCAAATCAAAATTTGAAATTTGCTGCGCAGCACACACAGTGTTTTTGCTATGCGTTAGAAGATCTCATTCCGGAGAATATCGTGTGAGTTATACTTTATAAAGTATCGCCGAAATTTTTTTAATTAACCAAAATAAATTAATAAAATACCAAAATGGCAAAATCTGAAGCGAAATCACGATTTTAGCCATTCCGGATTCACAGCAGCCTACGTAACTCCGGGTGCACTGTGATCCGCATAACTCCGGAATCACAATTGCCGGAGTTATGAAGACCGCTGTGATCCCGGAGTTATGCGGATCACAGTGCACCCGAAGTTATTGCCTATTTATATATCGACAGAGAGAGAGATTGATAATTGAAGCTAATTATTCAAACATAATTGAAGATAAACAAGTATTTGAGGTATTATTTTATTTTTGCTTAAATTCTTAAAATTTAGTTGATTTAATTTATAATTATTATAATTGTTATAATTGATAGTCTATTTCAGGTATTATTACAATTGTTTTTAATTTATAAGAATTATAATTTTAGTTGAATTGTTATAATTTACTTTCATTCTTGAAAGTGAATTCTTATAATTGTTATAATTCTTCACCATTAGTTGATTTCTGTTATTATTATAGTTGTAAATTAATTTATAATTATTATAATTGTAGTTGATTTATGTACGTATTTCGTATTTTTTGAACTATTAGTATAATATTAATTTAGTAATTGTCATCATCAAAGAGTTAGAGGAATTTTGTAGAAATGTAGATAGAGAAGTGAAGTGAAGATTTTGCAAATTCTAAAAGATTTAGAGTTGCTAAGTCATTTCAGGTATTATTTTATTATAAATTAAATTGTATTAATTTATAAAGTGAAAATTTGAATTATTGTAACTTAATTTATTATAAATTAATTTAGAATTATTTTATTTATTTTAGTATAACTTAATATGAATTATTATAACTTAATTTATTATAAATTAAAATTGTATTATTTTAGTATATTATTAATTGGGAAATTTATACAGTTGGAGTGAAGAAAGATTATTCCAATTTCCGTATATATGGATGGTGAGACTCGAAATGGCCCGTATGGTATGGAATATAGTTGTGATTCAAAATTTACTTTTCTCGGAAATGAAGACACCCGGTATGAAGATGTGAAAAATACAATATACAAATGGTTGGGGATATTTGAGAGTCAATATTCGCTCAATGTTGTCGCTCGATATAACACTGCGATCCCACCTTCTTATCATTTTTGTTTAATTCCCATTCGCGATGACGTAGAGTGGCGAATGATAGTGCAAATGGCACAATCAGAAATGAATTGGAGATTTGTTGAATTATATGTTGATCTAGTGCCAAATCGGACAAATGAGAATCCTGATAACTTAGCTCGCACAAGTAAAAATGTTGTTAACACGGATGAAGAGCCTCCGAGAGTTAGTCATGAGACATTACCTTATAGTCCTGACCATACTCTTCATATCTCTCCCGCAAGACATTCACCGATTATAGATCTTAATGAGCCCATATCTAATATTCCTGAAGAAAACGAAGGCGATGACGATGAGAATATATTACCCGTAGCGGGAGAATGGGAAACATGAGAATATTACGGATACACCTCTGACAAAGACGATTTGGATTATAATCCTAACGATCATCCGAATCATCGGATAATTGTACAAGGAAGATCAGAAAAATATCACCCAGTACAGGAGCTTAGTGATATATCTGGTTTCAATGAAATTTACACTGAAGTACAAAAATCGTCAGACGATCCCTTGGCAGAAAATCGTGTATTTAATTCAAAAGATCAGTTACAATGGACCATTAGTGAGTATCACATCAAAGGGAATATAGAGATTAAAACAGAAAGGAGTAGCGCGACGAGGCTAGTTATGGTTTGCAAAGATCAGAGATGTTTTTGGAGGTTGTACGCTGTATGTCCTAAAGGTAATAATTTTTGGACAATAAGAACCAACCCATACCCGCACACTTGTATCCAATCGATTACACGAGTAGATCATGCACAGCTTACGGCCAAGATAATTGCTGGTGCTATTAAAAAGGAAATGAACGAAGATATAACCATGACAATTAAAAATGTCAGACATTTAGTTAAAGCAAAATTTCCCGGTGCTGATCCATCATACGCCAAGTTATGGCGAGGCAGGGAGTTAGCAATTGCGAAAATATTTGGGACTTGGGAGGGATCATATGCGTTGCTTCCTCGTTATTTTAATGCCATCCAATCGACGAATCCATCAATGAAGTATGCTATCCTAACGACTCCTACCAATCAACCTGAAGTACGTTATTTCCATGCTGCGACTTGGGCATGGGGACCGTGCATTGAGGCAGTAAAGTACATTCGTCCGGTGATAAGTATCGACGCAGGTTTCTTATTGGGTCGTTATGAGGGAAGATTACTGATGGCTTGCGGGTACGATGCAGAGAATCAATTGATACCATTGGCATTTGCATTGGTGGAGAAGGAAGACCTAGAAAATTGGGGTTGGTTCATGAATTGGTTGCGTCGAGAAGTTATCGGACCTGGTAAGATGTGTGTACTATCAGACCGCCAC
The DNA here is from genome assembly GCA_964058865.1 of Eleocharis quinqueflora. NCBI lineage: Eukaryota > Viridiplantae > Streptophyta > Magnoliopsida > Poales > Cyperaceae > Eleocharis > Eleocharis quinqueflora. Next base: position 63,866 of record CAXKVX010002312.1, read on the forward strand.
AAGGGAATTAAGGCTATTTTTGAATATCCCCAATATGGATGGTTTGAGGCAAACGGCGAAGCAGTGCACCGATATTGTATGCAACACGTTGCCGAGAACTTGTACTCAAAATTTCCAGACGATAATCTAAAGAAATTATTTAAGCGTGCTGCATCGAAGAAGAAACCTCGTCGATTTAAAGAGCACATGCAATCTATAAAAGCACAATATCCAGGCGCATATGAGTATTTAAAGACGGTTGGAAAAAGACTAGAGAATGATCCAAAAGAGTCTGTGAATCCATCAAAGTGGGCACAACGGTACGACAACGGATATCGTTGGGGCATAATGACAAGTAACGGATCTGAATCTTTGAATCGAGTGTTCAAAGCTGTTCGTATGTTGCCGGTTGTGGCTATCGTGGAAGGTACTTGGTACAAGTGCGTGAGTTGGTTTGATGATCGGAGAATCGCATCTAGTGCAACCGTAAGTGATGGTTTTGTTTGGTCTCGTAGTGTTACGGAGAAACTAATTAAGAGAGGTGACAAGTCACGACCACATCGAGTAGACCCCTATCGATCAGAGTAAGGGGATTTTGAAGTTTTGCATCAAGGCGATACCTTACCGAATGGTGAATTTGAAAATTTCAAGTATCACGTATTACTCGAAGAGGGAGTTTTTACGCGTTGCACCTGTTTGGAACCAAATCTGACCGGCATGATACTTGGTTCGGAAGATTCCACCCTTTTCCAAATCAATATGAATGGCTCGAGTATACAGGACCTACCATCATTCCCAATAGAAAATTGCTTCGTCGTGGTCGAAGAAGGCACATTCGTATTCCGATGGTAATGGATGAAATGGAAGGACGAAAAGGCAAGCGCAGAGGACGACCCCTTGGAAGACGACCAGAAGGTATTGAAATGGTTTTATATGTTTATAATACTCATATTGAAGACGACCATCACCTGCTTACTTTTTAATATTACAGGAAGTGCTCAATCCAGCCATCAAGGGAGTCAACCTCATAATCGCCATGAGGTATTAACACAATTGAGATTACATAGTGGAAACCAGCCCACTCGACACTCCGTAGATGTCCAACCAAATCCAAACCCTACCCAAATGCAACCCGCTCGTCACTCAATAAGTGTTCCACCTAGAGATGTCGATGCTTCAACAAGTGCATCAAATCCTTCAACAAGTCAGCCCAATCAATCAAGGCGAACATCAATTTCTGGAAGAATTCGAAACTTCTTTCGGGCGAATCACTAGCATGGAATTTATTATATGTGGCTCTTCATTATTTACCTATTATATTTGTATAGTTGTATGTTGTACTTATTTCATATGTATGGCTTTACCTATTAACTCGTCTAAAATTCAATTTATTTTAACTTATATTTGTAGTGCAATGTCGACATTTCCGATTTTGGTATTTTATGGAGGTGAAATAATTGAAACTCAATTTGGTGCGGAGTACTTTGGTGGTAAAAAATTGGCACTCCAGGGTAAACAATCTAGTACTTTTGAAGGGATTAAAAGTACCATACATCAGGTTCTAGAATTTCACGAGTATTGCGTTGGTGAAATCCTATGTCGCGTGGAGGATGGAGAAGGGAGTAAATTGCATTTCAATTTGATGGGACTCATTGACGAAAGTTCTTGGAAAATGACATCTCAGATGTCCGTGAATAAACGGGGAGTTGTTCATTTGTTTGTCAGAACCACTGCCCCGCCACCAAGAAATGACGCTCTCAATTTTATTTCGCTTAAAGGTATGTGTCCTTTGTCTCCCACAATTACTCCAATTACATATTGCATTTGCTTTACTCGAAGATTATTACAAGTTATGTGTTGCATCATTTGTACAGGTTAAACATATATGAAAATGGATTATGCATGGTGCTTGACACTTGACGCTTGACGCTTATGCTTGACGATTATGCATGACGCATGACGCTTGACGCTTACGCATGATGATTGACGCTTGACGATTATGCATTGTGCATGATGCATGACGCTTGACGCTTATGCATTGTGCATGATGCATGACGCATGACGCATGACGCTTGACGATTATGCATGACGCATGATGCATGACACTTGACGCATGATGCATGACGCTTGACGCTTGTGCATGACGCATGATGCTTGACGCTTGATGCTTATGCATTGTGCATGATGCATGACGCTTGACGCTTTTGCATTGTGCATGATGCTTGACGCTTGATGCTTGTGCATTGTGCATGATGCATGATGCATGACGCATAACGCATGACGCTTGACGATTATGCATGACGCATGATGCATGACACTTGACGCATGATGCATGACGCTTGACGCTTGTGCATGACGCTGGACGCTTGACGCTGGACGCTTGACGCTGGACGCTTGACGCTGGACGCTTGACGCTTATGCATTGTGCATGATGCATGACGCTTGACGCTTGTGCATTGTGCATGATGCATGACGCTTGACGCTTGACGCTTGTGCATTGTGCATGATGCTTGACGCTTGATGCTTGTGCATTGTGCCTGATGCTTGACACTTGATGCTTATGCATGACGCATGACGCATGACACTTGATGATTATGCATGACGCATGATGCATGACACTTGACGCTTATGCATGACCCACGATGCTTGACGCTTGACGCTTATGCATGACGCTTATGCATGACGCATGATGCTTGACGCTTGACGCTTACGCATGATGATTGACGCTTGACGATTATGCATTGTGCATGATGCATGACGCTTGACGATTATGCATTATGCATGATGCATGATGCTTGACGCTTACGCATGATGATTGACGCTTGACGATTATGCATTGTGCATGATGCATGGCGCTTGACGCTTATGCATTGTGCATGATGCATGACGCTTATGCATTGTGCATGATGCATGACGCATGACGCATGACGCATGACGCTTGACGATTATGCATGACGCATGATGCATGACACTTGACGCATGATGCACGACGCTTGACGCTTGTGCATGACGCATGATGCTTGACGCTTGACGCTTATGCATTGTGCATGATGCATGACGCTTGACGCTTGTTCATTGTGCATGATGCTTGATGCTTGTGCATTGTGCATGATGCTTGACACTTGATGCTTATGCATGACATATGACGCATGACACTTGACGATTATGCATGACGCATGATGCATGACGCTTGACGCTTATGCATGACCCATGATGCTTGACGCTTGACGCTTATGCATGACGCATGATGCTTGACGCTTGACGCTTATGCATGATGAATGATGCATGATGCTTGACGCTTACTCATGATGATTGACGCTTGACGATTATGCATTGTGCATGATGCATGATGCTTGACGCTTGTGCATTGTGCATGATGCATGACGCTTGACGATTATGCATTATGCATGATGCATGACGCTTGACGCTTACGCATGATGATTGACGCTTGACGATTATGCATTGTGCATGATGCATGACGCATGACGCATGACGCTTGACGATTATGCATTGTGCATGATGCATGACGCATGACGCATGACGCTTGACGATTATGCATTGTGCATGATGCATGACGCATGATGCATGACACTTGACGCATGATGCATGACGCTTGACTCTTGTGCATGACGCATGATGCTTGACGCTTATGCATTGTGCATGATGCATGACGCTTGACGCTTGTTCATTGTGCATGATGCTTGACGCTTGATGCTTGTGCATTGTGCATGATGCTTGACACTTGACGCTTATGCATGACGCATGACGCATGACGCATGACACTTGACGATTATGCATGACGCTTGACGCTTATGCATGACCCATGATGCTTGACGCTTGACGCTTATGCATGATGCATGATGCTTGACGCTTGACGCTTATGCATGATGAATGATGCATGACGCTTGACGCTTACGCATGATGATTGACGCTTGACGATTATGCATTGTGCATGATGCATGACGCTTGACGCTTGTGCATTGTGCATGATGCATGACGCTTGATGATTATGCATTGTGCATGATGCTTGACACTTGACGCTTATGCATGACGCATGACGCATGACACTTGACGATTGACGCTTATCCAAAATAACATAACAACATAACATAACATAACATAACATAACAAATGTCCAAAATAACATAACAACATAACATAAATGAAAAAACGTTCAACATAAGATGGCATAACATCCTAAAAGTCCAACATAGCTGGATAAAAGCAACCAACTCCCAGATTAAGGATAATTGGACGGGGTGAACTTGAATATCGGTCTATGCCTCCGACGGTCCTTGTTGCGATGTCCCATAGTTGTATTATAATTCAAGCCATCATCAGCCTCATCGTCGCCGCTCCCGGTCACCTCAGTATCTGGTGTTTGCATGTATTCTTGCAAAAAGCACATTAGAAACTGCTAAAAAGGTAAGAGGCCAAACCTGTGTAGGAGGGATCTCCGGGCCTGTCTGGAACTGACTAGTCTGAAATTCGTAACCCTGTGCACCATCTCCTCCCGGGTACTGACTACTGAATATGTCAAAATCATAACCATGTACATTAGATGCTCCCTGATACGGACTATTTAATCCTGGATAGTATCCCTAGGTAGAATATGCATGTTTAACATTAGAAAAAAATATTTCAAATTACTGCATAATCATTAAACATTATAGAGGTACGATTCACATACCTGGGACTGATCTCCGCCCGGATGCTGACTACTAGATGCCGTGGGATCACCGTGCGGTCCTAAATATGTCCCGGCCATGCTGGAAACAATCTCGTCATAATCACCCTCATATGTTGACGCCCATGATGCCTCCTGCTCACGAAAGCCTGGAACCTCAGGCTCATCCGAGGTGGTGATATCCTCGATTCTTTCGGGCAACCCGGCATCCCTTAGCAGTTTTTCCAGCTTATGCCCTTGACCGACATCATGCAGGCTTCCTCGACATGGTAGTAATGTTCTCTTTCCGAAGCGCTTCAACCCCCTTGTAAGGGCCATTGGAATTGCCATGACTGCATCCCTAAAGGCCCTCTTGCCCTGCAAGAAAAACTTTCGTAAGTAACATAACAAGTGACATAATTTGAGTAGCTATTTGATTAGTTAAATAACATCACTAACCTGTCGTGTGGCGCACTCAGAATGGGAAACATATGTAAGGCTACTAGGTGGATCAGACGGAGGAGGCAGTGGCTGGGTGAGATCATGGGTGGAATCACGCTCTAAATAAATCGACCTCATCCCAAATCTCTCATACCAGGGCATATACTCACCAATCACTGTCGTGTGGCTGCCCATCTGTGGGCACGATACACAACGGTACTCTATCTGCACTCCACTGCCCTACATAATCAGCATGACGCTCCCCCCAGTGAAGACCGTAGTGTCCATCAGTATGATCTACCTCATCTAACTGTCGGTGAACATCCCAAGATAATGGAGGAGGGGGAGGAACGGTCTGAAGTAAACCGTACTGTCTCATGACCCTATTCGGGTAGTGATGTGAGACTATCCAGAAAATGAATGAGAGGGACTCTAGCCAACCAAACTCCCTGATCACGTAGTACACATGACAGCGCA
>CAXKVX010002313.1:0-53239 GCA_964058865.1 Eleocharis quinqueflora
TTATTTGCATGGCAAATAAATTATATATCGATTGTTTACAAGGGCAAATATGCATAAAACTTTAACTAGCTCTCTTTCCCAACCTATATAAAAGGCCATTACCCTAAAAATATCTGCATTTCCTATTTCTCCGAGCAAAAGCTCAACAAACACACACACTCTCTCTCTTTCTCTGAATCAATCAAACATTGCAATGGGGTTTCCTTCATTCTACTACGGCGTGATCCTTCCAAAGCCACTAATAATGGTAATGGATCTCCTAGATTGCCTCCATCAATGCATCTTCGTCTCTCTACTCCACATTGGATCCCCTCAATATCAACCAAACGACGACCCGATGCATCACCTCTTCTCGTCTCCATCCGAACCACTGGCTTCCGCCATTAAAACTAGGCTTCATGTGGCTAGGTTCTCAACCTTGCACAAGGAATTGAAAAATGGAGAGGAGCCCGTTTGTGCGGTGTGTTTGGCAGCACTGGAGGCGAAACATGAGGTAAGAAAATTGGGAAATTGCTCTCATTTATTTCACAAGGAATGCATTGATAGGTGGGTAGAGTTATGTCAGGTCACCTGCCCCTTGTGTAGATCTCCTCTTTTGCCACAAGGGCAAATTTGTCATTTCATGTAAGTGCATGATTCATTAATTTGGCGTTACTAGTTACTGCGAGTATTGATATGTATATAAACTTGTAACACTAATTAAGTATATATGTATAATGTATGTGGCTGTTCTCATGCCATTCAGTTGTAAACTTCTATTGTGAAATTCATGACAATAGTTGAACATTTCTAGTTCTAATTTTGATGTTAATCAATATATAACACATTTCCATTGAAAATGTCATTTGAGTTGTTGGTAAATGGTAATTGCTCCATTGATTTCCAGTTGGTACAGATTTTTATTCCGATCACGTGCAGCTCTTTTATTGTTGGTCCCTCCTGCCATTATCATGTCGAGGCATAATTTAAGCTTGATACTTATTTCTTTTTTTATTTTATTTCAAATACAAATCAGAAATAACGGGTCACTATCGCGAGTTAGAAATTTCTAAATATTTGTTGATGTATTAATTTAGAATGAAGATCAGTACACCAGTTTCAAGTTTCAACTGATGTCAACAAGCCTAATTGCCTAATTCTCACTATTTAATCAAAGGGGAAAATGAACTCTACATGATTAATATTTGCAATCGCATGTCGCTAAGAATAAAAGAACTGACAACTTTTTCATGTTTAGTCACTGTTGATAATTGAATACAATGTCAATGTATGCATATTTCGAAAAGCCGACAATCATGAATTCTCAACAATAGATTTGTCTGTCGCTTACAAGTGCGGATCCGGATCTGCTGTAGTGCAGTAGCGCGCTACAACAAATGGACTGTCCGGATCGACCGTCAATTTCGCGATTGACCGTCAGAGATGGAAATCAGAAAGTTTTTTATACTTTAACACGAATCTTAATACAATCAGTAAAAATCGAACGATTCAGATGCTGCACTACATCGTGCAGCACCGGATCCCGTTCCTTCAAATGCGCGTGAAGGCGATGGTACAGATATCAGGTTTTTTTCTTCTTTTTTTTTTGTTGATACTTGTGGATTGGTCTTGGCCCAAATATACTACTGTATATAAGGCCCATTGGGCTGTGTATGCATTTTACAAGAAATCCTCCTGTTGTTTGACAAATAACAAATTTACTCTTTTGTTTGGGGAAGATAGAAGCTTTTATAATTAAACGTATCATTTTCTTTTACCAAGTCAAATGCTGCTTACAATCAGTGTCAAACAAACGTAACGATCGTGCAAATGTCCTCTTACGTCTTACGTGTTTTTTACGAATGTAAGAAACTTTTCTTGCGTCTTACGTTGCGTTTAAGAAATTTTCTTGCGTTTACGTTTTTGTTTAGTTAAACGTATGAAACATTAAAAATGTTAAATTTTTTTGAACGTTTAACATGGCAACTAACCGTGCACAGCAAAACCAAAAAATTATGAAAAAGATCCTGAAAAAAACGAAAAAAATTACATGCAAACTCACATCAATATTTTAGTTAAATTTAAAATAACAATCAAACATGAGTACATAGAATGTTAATATTAAAATTGATTGCTTCATAACATCAAACATGAATGTTAATATTAAAATTAAGTTCTTTACTGGAATAATGTTGCAGAATAAGATTTTGACAATAGAAAATCCCAACAAGAGAGAATGGGCATTGGTGGAGATTTGTGTTCTTTGCAGGCAAGGAGGTGACTCAGTGCAACACTTATTTCAAGAATGCTCTTTTGCATTGTAATTGAATATTTTGTTCATTGAAGTCAAAATAGGGACAAAGAACCCTATTTTCTTTTTCTTTTAAAAATAAGGCTATTGGGAATATTGGCAAAATGCAATTAGATATCCAAAGAAAAGAGAGACAGCCAAAAGACAAGAGTGCCCTTCATCAAATCACAAGTCACACAAGCTTTATAGTTTATACAAACACTTCCTCTTTAAATCTCAAAAGATTTAAGGGAACGAATCTGGACGTGCTAATTACATTCATCGAGTAAACCAAGCTATCTACAATAATTTTTACCCTTTAAATCATCAACAGATCTAAGGGAACAAGGTGTGGAATTTGTTAAATATACCTATCCAACCAAATGGAAAAAAAGACAAAAAAATCTGAAACAGGTAATAAGGCAAAAACACCCAATTAAACCCTCATTTTTGTTGGTTTTGCACCAATATAAGAATTTAATTCCACAATTCCAACAGTCAGAATTCCTATCTGTTCATGAAAAGTTGTTGTATGCCTGGTAAGTCAAGCCAAGTCCCCAGTTGGCATCAGCAACATTTTTGCAAGTGATCGTCTGTGTTGAGCTGCCGGCACGTACCCGAAAGGAAAGTCTCTGACCGCCCAAATTGGAGAAGGCTTGCCACATTACACCCCAGTTTCGGCTCATCTGGATCCAGACAGTGCTACCGCCTTTCACCGACATGGCACCGACATCCCCGGGACCAGCTACATTAAGCACAGTCACCAAAAGCCAGTATGTATTTCCGGAGAACATGAATTTCATACCGCCTTTTCTCTTGCATGGGACCCTATGTTTGCAATTGGATATATGTTATTCTTTTGATATTTTGTCTAGCAATCTTTGAATAGTACATTGGAGACCTGTATACAAATTTCTCCTATAAATGTCAGATTAATAATCTAAATTAATGAAACTGCTGTCATCGATCAAGATTAATTAGGTGCAAAGTGATATCATAATAAAAGTGTAAACAACGGTTACAATTGTCATCTGTAAGCGAGCTGCATATTTTCACAAATCAAGTAGAAATGCAGCTTAGGAGCTATTTTCAAACGAAAACAAAGGTGGTTCATAACAGGTTAGTTAATATATTACCTGCGGTACATGACCGGCACAATACCACCCTCGTACCGCCCGAAGTGCAACCACGCAGGCATGGCCATGTCAAAGTGCTTCCTTGGTGGATTGCACCATCCGCCATTGTTTGAATCCTGGGCCCAATTGGGTGGGCACAGATTTGTACCAGTAACTACTATCGATGAAGCACCAGGTATACAGTACGGTGAATTGTGGCAACGAATTTCATAGCAGCCGCCGCAGCCCTTGCCATTATTAAACAGGGGAGTGCTCAGTGCAGCGGTGCGGGTACCAAATCCAATACCGTACATGTTCGAATATCCACAGGCTCCACCTGCACAGTATGTTCAAATATTAATGTAGCGTCAGTATTTATTCATACATGATCTCATACTCATATATTCTTACATAATCTCAGACTTCAGAAAAATAAGGAACTAAAAGAGATCCTATGATGGGAAAAAAAACTATAGAACATGATTGATTTAGCCATTTAGGCATACCCATATCGTCAGACACACCGGTCGAGTCACCATAAAAAGTCGCATGTGCCGGAGCCCAATTAGATGCAGTAAAAACAGCTTTAGATGGAACCATCATTATTGCCAGAACTGCTGCCACTACAGTGATCGCATAATTATGTGATAAAGAAGCCATGGCAACCATTGATCCTTCAAAAATCCTGGAGGTCAGAAGAGGAAATGAAGCTGATATGTCTAATTGCTTAGGTACCCAAGTTTGATGATGAGAAGCACACCATATAATGCCTAATATATATATAGTCTGGCTATCACATAAGTTTGTATTGTATAAGAATTTAAAAAAGTTTGTATTGTATTATTGGGTGCCACGATTGTTTTTGTGAGGTACTGTACGAAAATGGCTTGGTTCTGATAACATAAATCTTTACAGCTTAACTATGTAACAAATCACTGGATTTGAATATCTATTAAATAATAATGATAAATAACATTTGACATATCAAATATCACTGATAAAACTTGAAAAGAAAAATAAAAGGAAAATAAATCACTGATAAACAAATGATTCACAACATCTGTTTGAGTGGAAATTGATCGATGCACACTAGTACCCCATGTACCAAGCTACAGAGATAATTCAGGCATAATACTTCAAACTTATTTTACTGTAATTAAATCGGATTGACCTGGTTGTTTGGATTTCTGGCCCAATTAATTGTGCTGATAATACAAGAAAAAGTCGAATTATTGTTTCAGGTCGGCCATTGAATTTAGGCAATTATATATATATATATATAGAGAAAAATGCTATTATGTTTTGCAAAGTACGTACTTTGAAATTGTGGACCATTGGATCTTCAATCATCACGTGCGCACGAATCACAAAGCGTGATCTAATGGTCCACAATTTCAAAGCACGTGCTTTGCAAATCATAATAGCATTTCTCTCTCTCTATAGGGATCTGTAGCCTCTTTTTTTTTATAGCCTCCAGCAGCCTCCGTCATCAAAACCAATGAAAATCGTCGATCCGAACCGTTGAAACTATTTTTCATAATAATATAAACTTCGAGACAATTTTATATTTTTTTGAATTTTTTGACTATTTTATCGGATAGATTGAAAATTAGATGTCTATAAATCGTTAGAAAAATACATTTTCAACTCATCCGATAAAATAGTAAAAAAAATTCAAAAAAATGTAAAATTTGATCTCCAAATCTATATTAGTATAGAGAATATTTTCAACGTTTCGGATCGGTCATTGGTTTTGATGGCGGAGGCTATCGGAGGCTAGAAAGAGAAGGCTACGGATCCCTTCTCATATATATATATATATATATATATATATATGCATTTGGACTTCTAAAATTATTTTAAAGGGAAAAGATACGATCCTGCTCTTTTGTTTGTTAATTTATATATTTTTTAAAGTACAATACAATGACATTCTGTTAGGGACTCCTGATTTTTTCTTGTATTATATGATGCTTTAATAATGCTGAATCAGATTTTAAGAAGGAAATGTTATAGTTCTAATAACAATAAAGTCAAACCATTTCCCATGGAGTATCATTTGACTTTATGCAATTTATCTTAATTTGATGTAATTGAAATTATTATACTATTGCGATTTACTTAATATAAACTAAACAGAAATTTCTTGTGTTTTTTTTATACAGTACATTATTTCAAAAAGTGGCTACCCCTCCCTGTTTGTTTTGGTATTTACTTATTTTAAATAGTGTCACTTGAACTAAGAAAATTGTTACATAGTGATTTCTATAAAAATACTATATAATTTTCATATATTGTAAACTATAATTTACATGGTAATTCCAGGTAAAAGTGGATCAAGTCGTATCAAAGAACCAAAATATATAATTAATGTTCATCAGAACATCGGGACATAACATTGCAGATAATTTCTATATTTATGTATTAAATTCGATTCAAATGATCTAGAAGTCTAGCGGTAGCTAATTAGAATTACTTCAAGATCATCAAGGGTTCAATCATCGGTTTTCCTATATGTTCAAAAAATGTATTAGATTTGATATTGGGTTTTACTTCGTACTTTCAGTTGATAAATTAAGTGAACTAAACAACAACAACAACAAAGCCTTTAGTCTCAAATATATTGTGTAGGCTCGGAATGAAATTCATTCTGAAATGAAAATTCAATATAAATAATAATAATATAATTAGTAAAATAGAAGGAATAATAATAATAATAACAGTAATAATAAATTATTCTACCAATAAAAAATTTAACTAGTGTCCTACGTCGTTAATTATGAACTAGAGTCGTACAACAATATTACTACTTCTAAATTTTAGTCTGTCATGATTCTGAATTAAAATAAGTACAAATTTAACTAGTGCCTTATGTCGTTAATTCAGAACTAGAGTCACACAACAATATCACTACTTCTAAATTTTAGTCTGTCATGAATCTAACTAAAATAAGTAAAAATATAATTCTATTTTGAACCTATAGTTATGATTTAATATTTTCATTTTTAGTAAGAGTACAGAATCACATCCCTCCGATATAATCTGATTTTTGTGTCATCAATCAAATAACAATAAAACAAAATCACTAAATTTGCAAATTAAGCAATTGAATTTTAAATTGTAATTTTTGCAGAATTTACATAAATTAAAAAATACATCTCGATCGATATATACTTTCTTTATATATATATATATATAAATATATATATATATAGAATTGTGCTATTATGCTTTGAAAAACGCGACAAAACGTGCGCTTTACGATTGTGAGTCATTGGATCGCGCTTTTAGATTTGTGCCAACATGATGATAACAAATCCAATGGTTCCACAATCGCAAAACGCGTGTATTGTTACGCTTTGCAAAGCATAGTATGACAACTCATATAAAATTGTGCTATTATGCTTTGAAAAGCACGACAAAACGTGCGCTTTACGATTGTGAGTCATTGAATCGCGCTTTGAGATTTGTGTCAACACGATGATAAAAATTAATATACTGATATATCAAGCAAAATATATTCCAATACAAATAATATGTACGGACAAATTTGCCGAGGAATTAGGTTGTTGATGAAAAATAAAATAAAATAAAATTCGATTCAATATTTAATTAATCGAATTGATGAACTCATGAACAGAACTGTCTCGAATTAAAAATGCCGACGCATTTGTTAATTGTTATTCTGTATTACCAATTGGAATGCGTAATTAGTTTAATTCTTTATAATTATCCTTTATTTGTGGTGGCACATCGTGTGCGTGATCAAATGTGCCGAGCACAACTAATAGTAACGAAGCAAAAGCTAATTTTTTTTGCAAATAATCTAGTGTATTTGTACGATTTATTAAATTTTTTTAAATAATCATGTATATTTAAAAATCTGTGTTATTTTATTCTCTGAAAAAAATTTATAAATCTTATTCACTGACGAAAATTCTGAATCTGCCTTGTGATAAGACCTGATCAAGAATTGTAATAATCGTGGGTCCATGAAAAAAAAGTAAAGTAGAAAAAAGAGAAATTATATGATTTTTTCTATGTTTCGTTTCTCTAATTGTCTTCTAACTGACTCGTTACAATCTTCGTAGATTCTTCTAGTTTTTGTCCATTAAATATTTAATTTTTTTTCCTCTATCAGTAACGCGATTTAAATCATTCCGATCTCGTTTTTCTTTATTTTCTTTGTTCTTTCGAATTTCTTCATCGCTTTCTTATCTGAATCTCGTATGCTCTTTTTATCTCTTTGTTCTTTCTTTCTTTCTTTCCTTCAATCTATCCATCTCTTCGTTCTTTCTCGGTTTCCTTTAATCTCTTCGTCTCTTTCTTCTCTTACTCGTCTTTGTTGTTTGCATCTATTCTTATCTTTTCAAATTGAATTGGAGATTTCTAAGCATCATCCTATTGGAGCATCATCGAATCATTTTTCTCGTCTCTTCGAATCGAATTTGAGGTTTCTAAGGATCATCGAATTGGAGCACCATCATTTGTGATCTTGTTTATCATCAAATCATTCTTTTCATTTTTTCGAATTGAATTGGACCGTTCTAAACATCTCCATCTTAGGTATTTTTGTTGAAATCTTCTTCAATTCATTATTCTGAATTTCTCATCAATTGAAGCATCTTTTGTCATATCTTTGTTCTAAACATTCATGAATTATTCAGATCTTAATTGTGATTTGTTATTTTTAGTAGTATGTTATGTATTAAGAGTTATGTATGTAGTATAGAGACTTATACTTGAATATATATTTACTTGTAACAGTATATTTGTTGTTATTTTTCTATTTTTCATTGATATTTGTTGCATTTACTTGCGTAGTTACTTGTAATTTGCAGTACTAATTTTTTTAATTTATTATTTTTAGTTATTCATCCATAATACTTATTCAGAGTTATGTGTGCAATATAAAGACTTATATATGTACATATATTGACATCTAACAGTACATTTATGGTTATGTTTTTTCTTCAAGAGAATTTGTTGTAATTACTTAGTTGCAATTTACAGTATTAAGAGTGGTTCAGTTAATATGTTACGATATTTCACTACTGCAAAATAAGGCATCTGCGACCGGACAGCCGGTCGCAGATACACTGGTTGTGACAGTGTCTGATCGCACTTGGGTTTGTCGCTATTTACTCCTCGCAGATGATTCGTGCTGACGTCATCACGATCGCAGATGACATCAGCAAGGTCGCTAGTGCTGTTTTCCTGCGATCTGGATTGACGGTCGCACTCTGCTGGTCGCCTGGCTACCATTCTTATTAAAGATCTCAATTTTAGAGATTTAAAAGCACTAAAAGTTTAATTAATTTAGATTATATATTTAAAAGACCAAAACTTATAATCATTAATTTAGAATTGTATTTCATGATCAAGAATCTGAAAATGCAAAAAATAAAAATAAAGACACAATATATATATAAAAATTTCCATTAATGTATGTTTTGAATAACAACACAGTATACGGAAATTAAATTACAAAGTGCTCAAAAAATAATATGATCAAAGACGATCTAAATATTATCTGAACAACATATTTTCTATTTCTAATAATTAATCTATCTAAAGAATATGCTTCTTATTTCTAAAAATTATCTTAACCACAATCAGATATACTCCTCGCGGTGGCAGTCACAAGCCTCATGTTCTGCTGCTGCAAATTTGCTATCACTTGGACCACCTGATCGACATTTTGTGGTGCCTCAGCCATTGCCAAGCATGCAAGTGGTGTAGCACTACTGTGTATCAGTGAATTTTGCACGGGCAAAGTTAGATCCAGAGCATCAAAGTGCAGAGTTATGCTTGGTGGTTGTGATACATCATTAGTACTGAAGCAAGTGTCGAATGCACCAAGCAATGAGTACCCATTTGGCGCATTAACCTGGCGCCTGAACTCATCACGCAATGCAGCATAAACCGGTGCAGTGAACTGAGTTATAACCGTACCAGAGTCGACCACAGTTCCCTGCCCTATTAAAGTGTCAAAATTGAATGAATTTAGTGGAACTGAGGGAACGACAAATCAGTTGCCCAAAAGAATACAAAACACCAATAACACCTTTAACCATCTATTATAACTACAACTCATATTATTAACGGATCAATCTCATATTAGCACATGTAATCAAGATCACCAAATCTATGATCCTACATTGTACTTAGTTATAAGCTTCTCACCAACAAAAAAAGATGTTTTAGTACCTTTTGAAATACTGTTCTGAGCAGAACATTCTTAGTGTGCATTCATGTATCAACCTGCAAAAAAATGTAGACGAATCAAACAAAAACCAGTTAGGTCGGTACCAATACTGATTTTGGGTAGAAGATGAGCAGTATCACATCAAAATAGAAGAGCAGTCTAGTTCGTACCAGTACTGATTTTTGATACCTCATGTTGTTGCTTGATGATTTATTTCGGGTAATTTACATATATAGTGCTTGATGATTTATTTTGCTTTGCATTGCATTGTTGTGGGAGAACTGAGGGAACGACGAAGTGCAGTGCGATAATAAACTAAGCAGTAAATATGACACAGAACTTGAGGTGACCTGAATTGCCAATTATTAATTAGTTTCTCGATCAAGAGCAATACTCTTCACATGTATTCTCACTTGAAATATTTTTGTACACTCAAAGAGTAAGAAATCAGGTGCTATGAAAATATTTTGATAAGGGAGAAAGTTACGGTCAGAGGTGCGTGATCAGAGAGGTTATAATTATCAGGCCAGATCCTGATTTCTACCTCAGGTGAATATAGCACCTGTTGGGAGTAACTTGACTAGTAGATGCAAATCAAACAATTGTTGGTTAGTACCTGCAAAGAGGGGTAACTTAGGTTGTTATTTTAAAAACAATAAATAAAGGGGTAATTTGCAATTTTATCTGTTCTATAATTAACTATTATCAATTGAAGATCTACTGATTTTCTGCCTTTTCAACAGCAAGTTGGGAGTTCCTATAAAGACTACAGTTTCCCCTACAGTGCTTGAAGAAGCCATGAACGGAAATGTAACTGTTAGACCACTACCTCTTGGCTCCTCTGCCAAATATTAGATTAGAAGGAATTTAACAGTTTTCTCTAATTGTTGCAAGTCCCACTTTATCCTTTTCTTGGATGCAGTTGGACAACTCTCAGCTCTGACACTTGGATCTAATTGTAACTACCTTCAACCAAAACAAACCTGATATAGAATCGAAGTTACAGATTGTCTTATTCAATTTGAAATTGGCATATAGTGGTTAATTTCTGATATTTCCATTAATAGGCACTTGCCTATAAGTTGACTAACAAGCTTTTAATCTAAGATTGAAATGAACCATGTTCATACTAGTAATATGGGCCTAAAAGCAAGTTCGAATAACTCATAAATTTGTTACTTAGTTTGAACATGCATGTATTTTTTTTATTTCCAGTTGACCTCTAACATAGCATCAACTAATTACAAATCGCAATTATTTAATAACAAGTCAGAAGAACCTAAAAGATTTGAAATGATGCCATGACAGATTATACTAGCTAGATACAACTTTCGTGCCAAATACACACTGGTTTCATGTTTGGTCTCAATTCATTCTTCTTATAGTTTCTTTTAATGTATCAGACAAAACTTGATCTGATTGTAAGTGCATCATACAGTAATTAATTATTTCAAAAAAAAAAGAAATGCTTACCTTGCAAATAACCGAATTGCTTTGTGCTTGTGTTGGTTGTGCCTTCGTCCTCACAAGTTCTAATAGAATTAGAAAAACTTCCTAGTGTATGCCTCGATATCATGCATCTCCTTACTAGTTGTAAAATAAGAATAAAGAAGGTTGAGAAAATGTAAAATTAAAGTACAATTTATAGCGATATTTCACTACTCTCATAATTTACTTAAGCAACAGTAAATACAGTTACTATTTATGGAACTTAAACAACACACCAACAGCATATGATCAAAAATTGATCAAACTAATTAATTACAACTAATACCAACAGCATATGAGTTCAGGAAGAACATGTATAAGAATTCCGCGCATTGAGGAGAAAACACACCTGAATTAGCATAAATAAAAGCAGATACGAGAAAAGGAACACAATTATCTACGGAAAAGCGAAGTTTAAAAGGAGAAAGAATCGTTCAGGAAATCTTACCAGCATAAACCCTAGTTCTAAGTTATGCTCGGAGAAGTCCTTACTAGGGCTCAGGCCATATGAGTTCTCTCTCTCACCTCCTCCAATCCATGATGCAATTCGTGTCTGAGATCGAATACGACAGAATCAAAGGGAAAAACGGAGGAGCGAGCCGACCGAGGTAGAGAAAGCAGAGGCAAAGAGAGAAATGGAGTGAGCCCCCCAAGGTAGAGAAATGCACATGGATGAGATCGAATGGGGCAGAGCTTCGTTGAATCTAGGTTTCTTCAGAAATGGAAATGCCGAAGAAAATGGTGAAGGTATTCAAGTCATCAAAACCGAAGCCCAAACAAATACACGATCTGCGACATAATCATGATGTCCTGTCGCGAAGCCCAAACGAATAGATATTTGTCGCGAAGGCGCGAAGCCTTGGTTACATGTCCTGTCGATCAAAACCCATAAATCACATTTTCAACGACTTAGTTTTGGGTTGGCCGCAATTACGGTCTCAATTAGCCCACTTTGTTGTAGTGTTTATTCATACACAGTATATAAATACTTATGCATCTGGTATATATACATATGCATGTACATATACTAACTTGTAACAAAACAATATATGTGTTGTACCCGTACAATAAAATTCGACTTTCTTATTTATCAATATGTTGTGGTCTTGGATGCTACTTATATGACTAACATCTAATATATTTATTTTATTTTCTTATGTCAGTTTGTTTTTTCATATATATTACTACTTCACGTATGAAGTACTAAGACTTGTTATTTATAATATTAGAAGTTTCAATAAGATTTATTACTACTTTTTGTATGCTAAAAATATTAACACCTGATAGTTGTTTTCCTATTTTTTTATATTGGAAACTTATATTGAATGAAACTGTTATTTTGAAACTTAATTATTAACACTCATAGTTTTTAAAGTTAAGAATTCTAATTAGTTAAACAGAGTATTTCAATGATTATTGTCATTTAATATTGAGATGTGGTATATGAAGTATAAGAACTTATGTGGCAGCAATATTAGAACTTGTTACTTATATTTTATATCAAAATATACTTGCTTTTTAAGTACTTTCTTCTCTTACATTTTACATTTTACATCACATTTTGTATGTATGATATGCCCATTGTTCTATTTATTTGTGTGGATCATCATGAACAATCTATTTATTTGCTTGTGCTCTTCTTTCAAAAGAATGTACGCATACATGGTGTTTCAAAAGATTTCTTGGTTGTATGTGAAACAAGTTAGTATTTTAAAAGATCAATGTGGTAGTACGTATCAAGGTAGGTATTCGTAATGTATTTGGTTCTGATACTATTCGTAGATACTACATGTGGCACATTCTTCACAAGTTGTCTTCCAAATATGATAATGTACCGGCGTACCGCATATAGATGCTCTAACAGATTTGCCAAAATTGTTGTGTATACATCTATAAGTGAATCCAAATTCAAAGAAAGGTGTGGAAATGTCATGAGAGAGAGAGGTATATATTAGCACTTTATCCTTATCTTTTTTTGATGACTTCTCTATTGTAAGTATTAAGACTTTTGAATAAATAGATAGTAACTAATTAATATTGTCTTTTCTATTTTATTAATTATATATATGAGTTATGAAGAGAATCAATGGTTCAAAGATTTTGTTTGATATGGGACAACGATGGATACTTAATTTCTAGGCTGGTATGGCCACGACTTAGAGGTAGAAAGTATGAATAAATTTGTAAATAAATATCTGAGAAAGAGAAACTCTTGCTGATTTTTTCGAAGTTTTTTTGCAAATTTTAGTGGTAGTATCAAGGTAGGTAAATTGCTCTTAAATAGCCACATTATTTAATATGTAACATTAATTCATGCATAGTCATACATAATTAATTTGTCTTGTTCTTAAATAATCCACTTGATTTGCATATCCAATATATAAAACATAAATTAGTGAATATTTAATTTTAGAAACATAAAAGACTTTCTAAGGAAAAGACACCGCTTGACAAAAACCCTCTAGGGGCGACGCGAAAGGCGAACACAAAAAAAAACCCAGCGGAAAGAAACTCTAGGCGGGGAGGCCGAGCCGCCGGCCTCCCCCGCCTCTCCTCTTTCTCTCCCTCCCTCCTTCCACTCTCCTCTTCACTCTCTTTCGACGGAGAACGAACGAGCTTCGTTCGTGTAAGGAAAAACGTGTCGGTGGCAAAGACCAACCGTCGTGTTTGCGCCAACAGCCACCAGCGCCACATCCGAGCTCGTGGGTTCAAGCACGATCCACACGCTACCCGACACGACCATCAGCCGTCAGATCTGAGCTCGTGGGTGCCAACCACTACCTCGCCATCTTGGGAAGAGGGAGTTCAGATCTGTGGGTCCAGATCTAGAAGCGAGTTTCAAAGAGAACCCACTCGCTCGCCGGCAACCACCACCTCGTCAGTAAGGAACCGTGGGTCCAGATCCAAAAGCGGGTTTCAAAGAGAACCCACTCACTCGCCGCAAGCCACCACCTCGCTAGTAAGGGAACCAGGTGGTTCAGATCTGAGTGTGGGCCCGGACTGGCTTCATTCATCGACGAACAGTGACGAATCAAGAGGCGGAGCCTTCTCAGCGGGTACTGACCGGCGGAGAACGGTGTGGCGGTCAGCATGGGACTGATCTGCCGATTGTGGACTGGTCGAGCAGCGACAGCTGCAACTGGGGTATGACTCGTCATAAATCGAGTCAAGATGGTTAGTGTTGTCATCGTTGATTGCTGCCATCAATACCAACAGAATTTCGCTTGGGAAAATGTGAGTCTCACTTTCTGGCGACTCGCGATTTTCTTCTTTGAGAGCATTGTTCGACCGTTGTTGCCGGACTGGCGGTGAGGAATAGATCCGCTTGTGGGTAGATCTTCTCTCTTTCTCTTTCAATTAGGATTTGACTATGTCATTTGAAACTAGGATCACCGAATCGAAATGTTTCAGATTCGTCTTTTTGCACTGATGCTTATTTTGTCCTACGGTGGATGAAGTATTAGATCGTTGGACAGGAATTTGGCCCCGGTTTGCATGTTTGCTCCGGTTGGTAATCATTACTTCTCATTTGGAAATTAGATTGTTTGTTCAATCTAAGGATAAAGGAATAATCTAAGGATTGTCTTGATGGGTTGGTTTGATACCATTGAGACAGGTTTGCATCGGATATTTGTCATAAAGTTGTGGTGGAGAAAGGAGCTGAGATAGAGGATATAGCGGGTCATAGCCGATTCTTCAACATGGAATATGTTTATGAACGATGGATAGACGGTTCGACACTTTCAATGGTACAAGTCTTCGAAGTTTCAACGAGTTTAGGTGATCAAGACAATGTCTTTTTACCTTTATTTGTAGGATTTAGCTCTGTGTGCTTATAACTCATGTTTTTTTCTTTTTTCTGCTTCTCGTCTTATGTACTTTTTTTCTTGGTTAATAAAAATTATTGTAGGCGAAGCCTACTCTTCAAAAAAATAGTGAATATTTCATTCTAAGTCAATTATGTTGAACAAGCAAATAAAATAATATAATACTTACATGCATTTTAATTTCATAGCTTACTTAACACCATTTACATGAAGTCTCAAGATAATAAGTTTTTTTAGTGTGACCTTTATAATTCATGAAACCAAAAAGAATGAAGCAAGTTTTATACCCAAATTAAACACTTCGATCCTAATTTAATTTACATGTACATATTCAGGGAACATGATATAAACACCATAAGTTAAAATGTATACAAACAAATAGAGGAACAAAATCAAAACAACAAAAAGGAAAAAAAGAAGAAGAAGAAGAAGAAAGAATTCGGCAAAACACATTATATATATAAGTTGCATTCCACTCATATTAATTCTTGGTTTGACGCCAATCTATCTATCCATTTAATTGTCAAAGTTGTTTTGTGCCTCGTAGGTTATGCCAGCACTCCAGTATGCATCAGTCACGCCGTTGCAAATGATCGTGTCTGACGTCGAGCTTCCTCCCTGAACTTGGAAGCTAAGCGCCTGACCTCCCAATTGAGAGAACGCTTGCCACGCAATGCCGAAGTTCTGGCTCATCGCAATCCAGTCGGTGTTGTCACCCTTCACCCACAGGCTGCTGACATCACCTGATCCACCTACATTCAAAATGTATAACAGTAGCCAGTATGCGTTTCCGTTTAACTTGAATTTGATGCCACCAGACCTCTTGCAGGGAACTCTGGATTTGCAACAGCATATATATATATATGTTATTAATTTAATAAAACTTTCCTAACCAAAGCTTTAAGCATTGATGATATTATTATCACTAGTGCATGCCCATCTGAACTGTGAATCAATCTTCACTATGATTAACGTATAACGAAATATATAATTTGTATCTCTTTATTATGAAAATCTTAACTGAATCATCATCATCATCATTTTCTACTATATTTATTTTTTTTAAATGAATATTGATTGGAATTATTATCCGTGTGATTTCTACCAAAGAAAACAATCAAATTGGATATAGGTTTTAAATTTATTACCTGCGGTACATGACTGGTATAATACCACCCTCATACTGACCAAGTGTCAACCAAGCAGGCATGGCCATGTCGAAGTGCACCCGCGGTGGATTGCACCATCCGCCATTGTTAGAATCCTCTGCCCAATTGGGTGGACACAGGTTTGTGCCAGTAACAGTAATCGGTTCTGCACCTAATTTACAGTACGGCGAACCATTGCACCGGAGTTTATAGCAGCCACCACAACCCTTGCCGTCGTTAAACAGTGGAGTGCTCAATGCAGCGGTGTAATAGCCGAATCCAATTCCATTCATGTCTGAGTACCCGCAAGCTCCACCTACGTACACAAAATTCAATATTATAACCATCGTGGTTATTGTTGTATATATGATCTCATATAATCTTAATTAATTCACTAATCTTAATCGAAATTCATTCATTAATCTTTTAACAAATTCTTTTGTTGGTTTAATTTCCTTGTCAGTATATAATGAAGAGAGAAAAAAATAATGAATAAATAACATGTTTGATGTAGATATACCCATATCATCAGAGACACCAGACGAGTCACCATAGAAGGTGGCAGTTGCCGATTGCCAGTCGGATTCCTGAAAACGGGCTTCAGCTGTAGCAACCATTACTGCCAACATTGCTACTACCACGGTACGGTAACGCAAGAAAGAAGCCATGGTAACCATAGTATCTTCAATCTCTAGAAGGCCAAAAGTGCAAGGATCACCTAGTGCACTGGTTGAGGTATATATATAGCCAAATTCGGATCGATAGGAAAGACTCCTGACACGGTAATATATATAAATTATAAAGCCAGTCTGTCGCATAGTTTGTATTTAATTTAGATATATATGCTGGCGCCATGATTGCTTTGTATTCAAATTAAGGTTTGATGACGTGCGTACAACTCAAATTGCATCTGATTTCCCATACATGAATGCTTCAAATATTATGTGTAACAGTAAGCAGTATCCTCCCAAATGAAAAAAAGAAATTTGAGACTAGACATGAAGGCATGAAATATTATGAGAGAGCAGTATTCAACTATTCATGCTTTCCATTGTCTTATGTTAAGCGTAACTCAATTATGAGAGAGCAGTATCCTCCCAAATTGAAATATGTTTGTTAATACGGCCATGACTCATGCATAATCATATAGGTTGTACATATATGTAACCTGTTATTGAATTGAATAAGACCGAGATAACAACCACTAAATATTCTGAGAACCAGCTTTTGGTCTTCTCAGTGTTTGATCTAATGATCAAGGACAATGTTACTTCTGTGGAAAGTTTCAAGTTCAAATTCAGTAAAAAAATTTTATGAACAACAATTAAAAATTTGAAGCTTGACCCCATCTTTTAAAAGAAATAAACATATAATTTAGTATTGTTATTTGAAATTCCCATCAAATTCTGCATACATATTCCCAAAGCAAGATTTACTTACAATTAAAGAACAACATATATATATATATATATATATATATATATAGAGCATGGCTAAAATAATATGCATAGGACACCCCATTTCGTACTATGCATATATATATAGGTCAATAAATTGAGATTTAAGTTGCTCAATAAATTCTTCATATGAAAATATTGTAGGAAATCAAATTTCGTGATTTTTAGAGCTTTCTTGCTATTTTTTAAATATTTTTTAAAAACAGTCCAGATTTAATACTACAAAAGTGTCATTTCTGGATTGTTTTTAAAAAATAACAAGAAAGCTCTAAAAATTACAAAATTTTATATCCTACAAGATTTTGATATGAAGAATTTATTGAGCAACTTAAATATCAATTTAATGATCAAATTAAATATAAATGAATGCATAGTACGAAATGGGGTGTACTATGCATATTATTTTAGCCATGCTCATATATATATATATATATAGAGAGAGAGAGAGAGACAGAGAGAAATGCTATTATACTTTGCAAAGCACGTGCTTTGAAATTATGGATCATTGGATCAAGCTTTGTGATTCGTGCGCACATGATGATTGAAGATCCAATGGTCCACAATTTCAAAGCACGTGCTTTGCAAAGCATAATAGCATCTCTCTCTTTCTCTCTCTCTCTCTCTCTATATATATATATATATGAGGGGATCCATTAGCCTCCTTTTTTTCTAGCCTTCTGCAGCCTCTCCATCAAAGTCAATGAAAATGGTCGATCCGGATCGTTGAAAACATTCTTCATACTAATAAAGACTTAGAGACCAAATTTTAGATTTTTTTTTATTTTTTTTACTATTTTATCGGACGGGTTGAAAATTGGATTTATCTAACGACTTATAGACATCCAATTTTCAATCCGTCCGATAAAAAATTAAAAACGTTGAAAACATTCTTCATACTAATAAAGACTTAGAGACCAAATTTTAGATTTTTTTTTATTTTTTTTACTATTTTATCGGACGGGTTGAAAATTGGATTTATCTAACGACTTATAGACATCCAATTTTCAATCCGTCCGATAAAAAATTAAAAAAATATAAAATTTAGTCTCCAAGTCTATATTAGTATGAATAATATTTTGAACGGTCCGCATCGGCCATATTCATTGATTTTGGTGAAAAATGGTGCATGAGGCTATAGAGTGGAGGCCACGGATCCCCCTCTATATATATATAGAGAGAGAGAGAGAGAGATGCTATTATGCTTTGCAAAGCACGTGCTTTGAAATTGTGGACTATTGGATCACGCTTTGTGATTCGTGCGCACATGATGATTGAAGATCCAATGGTCCACAATTTCAAAGCACGTGCTTTGCAAAGCATAATAGCATTTCTCTCTCTCTCTCTCTCTCTCTCTCTATATATATATATATATATATATATATATATATATATGAGGGGATCCATTACTATTAGCCTCTTTTTTTCTAGCCTCCTGTAGCCTCTCCATCAAAGTCAATGAAAATGGTCGATCCGGACCGTTGAAAACATTCTTCATACTAATAAAGACTTAGAGACCAAATTTTAGATTTTTTTATTTTTTTTACTATTTTATCGGACGGGTTGAAAATTAGATTTATCTAACGACTTATAGACATCCAACTTTCAATCCATCCGATAAAATAGTAAAAAAATTAAAAAAATATAAAATTTAGTCTCCAAGTCTATATTAGTATGAGTAATCTTTTGAACGGTCCGCATCGGCCATATTCATTGATTTTGGTGAAAAATGGTGCAGGAGGCTATAGAGTGGAGGCCACGGATCCCCCTCTATATATATATATAGAGAGAGAGAGAGAAATGCTATTATGCTTTGCAAAGCGCGGCAAAACGCGCGCTTTGCGATTGTGGACCATTGGATCGTGCTTTGTGATTCGTGCCAACATGATGATCAAAGATCCAATGGTTTCACAATCGCAAAGCTATAGTTATACGGACGTACGTACAATTTGATGATAGGTTCGATTGAGCACCGTAAAATTGGACCCACAAACTTGAAGGCTATAGTTATACGGAATGAGATCTTCTACCGCGCAGCACAAATATTGTGCGTGCTGCGCAGCAAATCTCAGCCTTTGATCGATTTGCATCGAGATTCATGCAAGCTAAACTTTATAATATCAACCCCTCCGAATCAAATTTGGGTCATCCGTAACCTACAACGCAGAGAATCTGAAGCGTTCATTACTGCTGCACGGCAGAGAATCTGCTTCCATAGTTATACACACAGCATTAAACAGTTCCAAACATAGTTACATGGATCTATTCTCCATACTAAATAGTAGTAGCCAAATTCTATCTAGTGTAGTGGTGAGGCACAAGACTTTCATGTTGTAACCCTACGGACAATAAATAAAAAAATAGTAGTACATATCTATTGTTATGACACATTATATTCTTGAAATGCTATATATTTCAGAAATAATATTCAATTAAAAAGAATAAAATTGTATTTTTATTTCTTGGATAAATTAAACATATATCAAATTCGAATCAATTTGAAAACTTATAGTTTTCTATTATACAATTTAAATTTTGGACGGTGGATTTCTTTTTTTTTTTTAGAGAAGTAGGCTTTCCCTACTTAAAATCTGCATTAAAACAACGGTGGAATTTAAAATCAGGTATTCTAAAATTTTAGGCAGAGAAATTATATTAATTCCGATTATATTTATTTTAACCCTTTTTCCAGTTTTAGAAACAACGACAAAGTGCAGAGGAAACGGAATGTTAGAAAATTAAATTTTGATGTACAATGTTTGTGTTTTGTTATAAGAAAATTATTAACAGGCCTGCAGCCTGGAATAGTGCAAATGACCGGCCTGATATTTTGTTACTGTCTTTTTGGGCCAATTGGGCCTATTTCATCTTTTGGTTAAGTTAGAAATTGGCCCAGAAATATTGCTTATAGAAAATTGAGAGTTCCCTAGAGAATTCCCATATCACCTCTCAATCTAACATTATGTTGCATATCAAATTTATTGCGCTTCAAAATTAACGTTCAAATGTTATGAACTGCGTTCTGCTTCTTTTTACTTGCTCTAGTAATTTCAACAAGGGATGTAGAACTTCAATGCACAGGTAAAATAGGTGAATGAGAATCACATACAACATAAGCAAAATTCTCTCTCTTTGAATTACGGATTTGACAACGGTCCGGTCCGGACCGAGTCGGTCCAAATTCATCTGGTCCAACGGATTGGCCGGGTCAAATTTTTACGGGTTTAAATTTTGTAAGTCGGCCACAATCCGTCTTAGACCCATGGGTCGGCGGACAGACATGTTTGAGATGGGTCCGAGCTGGTTCAGTCAGGGACGGATTGGTCGGGTCGCCGAGTTTTTTTTTATTTTCGAAAAATTCCAAAAATCAAAGTAGAATGCAAAAAAAGTTACAAAAATCGAAAATAAAATGTCAAAAATAAAAATATAAAAAAGAATTTGTTAAGTTTATTTTATAATTCAAATAATTTGTTAAAAAATAAAGGAAAATATTTATGGCGGGTTAACGACAAGTTAATGGCGGGTTAAAGACGGGTTAATGGCGGATTAAGACGGGTTAGGCGGGTCGAGTCGGTCTGGGCCGGTCCAATCTCAAGCCGGATTTAAGTCGATTTTTTCCAAAAATCTTGACCGCAATCCGTCTTTGGCCCCCGGTTTTTTTTTGGAAGGGCCTGCACAGATTTGTCTTTAGGTCGGGCCAGGCTGGGTGGAGGTCTCGAATTTTTCGGACCGGATCGAACTCATCCGTGTTTTGTCAATACTCTACTTTCAATACATATATGGAACGAGCATTTTTAATACTTTGGACCTAATAAAGAACCTATGATCTTATAAACACTTTTTAAAATAAAAAAAAAAACATTAGTGGAGTGCGAAACAATTCATTAAGGGCTAGCTGGATTTGATTCCAACTCTTTTTAAATCCTCAAATTTCCTATTAATTTCTAAAACATTATTTATCACTTTTTTAAATTAAAATAAAAAATGGGTTGGCTGATTTCACAACTTTAATTTCTTAATTCGGTGAAGAGCTGATTTCACAACTTCAATTAATATTAGACAATTAATGTTAATTTCTAAATAAACTCATAGGTACACCTTCAACATCAAGGCTTTAATCACTGGTCCCTTTAACATGGGACTTAAAAAAAAGTTGATTTGTCCTTTGCCTTAAGGAAAAGATGGTGGGGATTAGCTTTTTGTTTAGGCTTAAACGTGGTTGGATTAACACCACCCGAATCAATGCTTGACAAGGACAATTTATAATTTTATATGTGTCTCTATCCTTACCAGTTCAGTATCTAATCAAGCTGTTTCTCTGAACTCGGTTTCTACATGGCAACGCAAACGCTGACAAGTGGGTCCTTTAGGCAGACAACCTTCAAAACTAAAGGATTATGAGTCATCACAGTGACCCGGTACATATCGAAACGTAGGGTTACATGTATAGAGGATCGATTTGGATGTGGTTGATTTATAAGTCTTACATTACATCGTTTTCTTGTGAGAAAATTAATTAAACCAACTCAGAATATGTTTCACTGAGGATTATATAGTAATAAAGTAATAATCTGATTGGAATTTTCTTATAGAAAAAATAAATAAATAAAGTTACAGAGTTGGAAAGGTAAACTCCTTTCACTAAGAGGTAGACTAGTTTTATTAAATATAGTTATATCAGCCGTCTCTTTATATTGGATGTCAGTTTATAGAATCTCTGCATCAATTAGGCTTAGAAGGCAGTTCATCTAAGAAAAAATTAGCATTGGTTAACTAAAAAATAGTTTGTAAATTAAAATAAAATGGTGGGTTAGGAGTTCTAAATCTAGAACAAATGAATAAAACATTACTAGCAAAATGACTAATTCATTTCAGAGATCCAACCTATAAAAATAGATGGAAAGAAATAATTCAGTTTAAATACTTCTCAACTTCAAATAAGATGTTACATTCTCCTTTTTGGAAACAGATAATGATTGAAAAAGACCTAATAAACATAAGTTTAGCAATAACAGTAGAAAGAGGAGATGATACACTTTTTGGTTAGATAATTGGATAGGAGACTGTTCATTAGCTGTGCAGTTTTCAACACTCTTTGAAATTGTTATTGATGTTAATATTACTATTGAAAAAGCTTTCACACATCCTCTACGAGAATCATTAAAATTTAGAAGACAATTAGCTGGTAGACCTAGACTTGATTTCATTCAATTGAGATCTTTAGTTCAAGATGTTAAAATAGATAAAGATGTTTCTGATAAAATTAGATGGAAATGGATCTCTAGGGGTATATTTTCAAATTCTTTTTACAAGTGGTTAGATTTTGGGGGAATAAAAAAAATAGAGAGTATGAAACTATCTGGGAAGCCAAAATGCCCCTAAATTTTTTTTTTCTTATGGTTAGTTAAGAGAGAAAGTTTTGACTAAACAAAATCTAGCTTTTAGATAAATGAATATAAACACTAGCTGTGTATTCTGTGGTTTAGAGGAAATAGTGGATCATTTATTTATTACATGTCCAGTAGCTCAGACTTTATGGGACTGGATAGCAGAATTTAATGGATTTCAAAATCAATTACACTTTATTAAGGAATTATGGTATATACAAACAGCCATACCCCTCAAAGATAATGTAATTATAGAAATTGTCAGAGGAGCTATGTTATGGACTATATGGATAGAGAGAAACAATATTTTCTTTAAAAATGGCAAATTTAAAAAAATTCATTCTTTAGGGCTGAATATAATTAGATTAGCTAGTTTCTAGTGTAAAAATTCTAAGCAAGACTTGTTTCTAAAACTATTTTTTGTTCTTCCATAGGATGTTGGAAACCTAACTAATAGTTCTACATGTTTCAACAATGCTTTAGATATACAAAGAGACATATTAAAATATACAAAGAGACATATTAAGAAACTTGGATTTACTATTATAATAGAATATATATTTACATTTTTTTCTTATAGGATCAGGAACAAACTCAAGCTCTGGATACTCTGGTGAGAATCTCAATGATATCGATGATGAGGAGGTTTCTGACACAAAAATTGTCTACCAAAAAAAGTGTCTTTGACTAGCATGGAGGTTCCTCCGGGAGAAAAAGGGCATTCTCCCTTCCCTTTTGACCCCAACCCCAGTTCTTGAATATTTGGAAGACAATGTCATTTTGTGTGATGTAATTGATTGGTGAGTGAGAGATACATTGCTATGTTCTTTTGTGAAGATTTTAAGTAGTGTATTTTGAGGTTTTAATTAGAGTATTTTGTGGTAAGGTGATGAAGATGGTTTAAAACTATGGTCTGTAATATTCTATACTGATTTCTAGGTAGCTACATACTTGATTAGTGTAGAATTGTTACTAGTAGAGATTATGGTAGATCTAGTTTGTTTTTAGATATTAGTTTAGTTTAGTTTCTGTAAGATTCAGGCAAATATTTCAATGAAATAGATGGGTGTCCCCACTTCTAGGTCAAAAAAATAAAATAATAATCTGAGGCACCCAAACATGAAATACAAGAGTATTCACGTTGTTCGGTGCATAGTCAAATAGATATGATGCATCAATGTACATCAGCTCCAGCCAACTATCCTTAATGGAATCAAGAGAAAAAAGGTTGTTGCATTCATAATACTATATACAACTACCGATCTTGTGTATGAGTTGATCACGCAACATTGTCGGGACAATTGTCCTTGGTCAATTTCTTTTGTTCATAAGCTAAACATAGTTAATTTTAGTAAATAACTGGAGAGGCTTAATGCAGCAAAGCATAATGCATATCTCTAGGCAGATGTTAAAGATGAGCAAGCATTCATTGGCAAGAGAGAATGATAGTGTCAGTGAATAGCATTCAGTGAAAAATATGTTCTTACATCCTACACTATAACTATAGCATTCAGTAAAAACTAAATTCAATGCATACTACAATAGAAACGAGCTATTATAGCCCCTCTTTTATATCTATTGTACAATAGAGTCGCTATTAAAAGAGTTAAGTGACACTTCTGAATCTTTTTTTAGAAACATTTAATACCTTATCGGAATAAAAATGGGATATGAAAGGTGGTCTAAAAGCAGAAAATAACTTTAATAGTGGATGTGCTGTGGTAGCAGTTATAAAAAGCAACCGTTAATAGCGGATGCTACACAGAGTCTGATATTAAAAGACCTTTAATAACGGATGATTGCAGGAACCGCTATTAAAAGTGTTTTTTATATTGGCTCCTCTGTTACGTCAGGTATTAAAAAGTTTTTAATAACAGTTCTTATTCAGGTCCGATATTAAAAGTTTTGACAATAGAATTGCACGATTTGTGTCCCAAAGATCTTTGTTTTTGTGAATCGAGATGTTCATTGCATTAAATCCAACATACAAAATACTCTCTGCCACATTCATTTCCTTTTTGCTTTAAATTCAGAGATTTATATATATGTCACACTGCCTCATTTCATTTTCTTTATTCTCGTACAGTTGAGACATGAGAGCTGGATCTCTCTGCCATGAAAATAATATCCTAGGTCATTTTTAGAAGAATTTCTATGATCTTAGGTCATTTTTAGAAAAAAAATCTAAATTCATTTTTTTTGTTTGGATGTTAGGCATCTGTCCCATTAAATTTTTTTTTTTCTTTGATCAGATCTTAGGCATCCGTCCCATTAAGTTTTTTTTTATTTGGCCGGATCCTAGACATTCGTCCCATTAAGTTTTTGTTCCAGTTGTATTAGCGCAAATTAATTAATGGAATTTTCAGTTGGCTGAATCAGCTTCATAAAGAGAAGCAAATATTAATAGAATTTTTAGGGGTGGATTTGAAAATATACAGAGCGGATCTCGAGGTAGAAAATTAATTAAAGACTGAAATGGGTCAGAAATCCGGGTCTCGAGGCGCCTGCAATTCAGCTTTTTTAAATCTTTTATAGCGGACCTTAACAAAGACCCGCTATTAAAAGTTGTTTTTTTATAGCGGACGTGGGGTAAAGTTTGCTATAAAAGGTCAATTTTTATAGTGGATGCTCATTGATCTTCGCTATAAAAGGACAATTTTTATAGATTATATGGGGTAAATCCGCTATAATAAGTCTGTTTTTTTATAGCAGGTAGTTCGAACCCTTAGCAGCTCTCCCCACTTTAATATCCAATCGAAGTATGCTATTAAAGCTCTTTTTCGCCCGATATTAAAACCAAAAACTGTAGTAGTGGCAAACCCATCAAAAAATAAAAAGAAAAATATGTTCTTAGTTATTTTTCTTCAATCCTAGTTGTATGGTGAAAGATGGATCATGTATTAACTAATTGTGAGCCCTCATGTTAAATTGAATTTTGTATATAATTCACGCAAGAGTAAATAAAATGTTTATCGTACGTCCTTGTTTCCTATATACTAAACATTAAGGGTGGAGCCAGCACAAGCCAGGGGCAAGCGCCCTTTTCTGAATTTTTTTTTGTAAAATAATTATGTATATTTTTACGATTTGTTAAATTTTTTTGTAAAATAATCTTGTATATGTAAAAAATGTGCAACATTTTTTCTTCCTAGAAAAAAAATTATAGATCTTGCTTCCTAATGGAAATCCTCGATCCGCCCCTGCTAAATATATAGCAGTTATTCTAAATGATCTAGTAGTCTTTTGACAGCTAAAAGTTTCGAGAATTCATATTATGTCAGAATATATATATAGTAGTTATTCACTTGTAGGAAAGCCCAAAACACGGCAGTCAAGCCATATTTTCTAAATGGTATAGACATCTCTAGTCTAAAACAGAGACATCTCTAGTCTAAAATAGAGCGGGACCTCTGTATGGACCAATCACTATATGTGGTCATACATGGTAGATGATATGTATTATGTTTGCCAATTCTCTCTAGTCTACTTTCTTGGATATTTTATGCACAGTAAATGATTGTTTTTCTTCCAAAAATAACAACTTCACAATATGTTTAATTACAACATCAGCATTTAGTTAAAGAATCAGGAATAATAATGATAATAATTAGATCTAGTGTAGCCTAGTTTTCTAACCAAATTGACAAGGCAAGTATATACATATCCAATTATTTTGTTCTTTTTTCTTTTTGTTCTTTTTTTTTGTCAACGGGGATATCCAACTCGATTAATTATAGGACTTATGCCCATTGGATTTATAGGACTCATGACCATTGGGATATTCTTAGCTAAATATAAGGCAGCATATCACATACTTTCAGCTGAAAATTTTCATACTACAAATAATTTTCATAGTAAAAAATTTCTTCTTAAATATTTTACATATGTTTATCATTAGCTCGTTTATAGATGATCTAAATTTTATTATGTTTTGTGCATATTTAATCAGTTGCATTTTATTTTTCCTAAATGTAATGTAGCATTGAACAATATTAGTGTCCAAATCCAAGGATTAAAATCATTGAATGAAACAAAATTTTCCAAATCTAATGATCAATAGTTTTGCTAAATGGAAGCATTATAATCGCATGTCTCTCATGATTATGAAAAGCATTATTACTTCTTCAATAAGGGGTGGTATTCCCGAAAAAAGATGCTGAAGGATTTTTTCACTGCTAAGAAATATCTAGTTTTTGTTGAAGAGCAGTTTAAGAGTACCTCTAAGACTAATGCAAGTGCTCTCATAATGAAAATGCTCACTTTTAAGTATAACGAGACAAGCGGTGTACGTGATTATATCATGATGATGAACGATATGGCTACAAAGTTAAATGGCATGGACATGACAATTTCTGAAGGATTTTTAGTTCATTTCATTATGACTTCTCTTCTTGCTCAATTTGATCCTTTTAAGATCATTTATAACACACAGAAAGAGAAGTGGAAAATGAGCGAATTAATTGCCATGTGTGTTGATGAAGAAGAAGAAGAAGAAGAAGAAGAAGAAGAAGAAGAAGAAAGGATTAAGGCTGATAAACCTGACTTTGCACATGTTGTTGTTGAAAGTCCAAAATCAAAGAAAAATAAAGACAATGATAAAAATAAGACATATACGGCTATCAATGTTAATACATATGGTACAAAACCTCCTAAGTGTGGTCATTTTAAGAAACATGGACGCATGAGAAAGGATTGTAAGAAATTTAAAGATTGGCTCGCTAAGAAGGGTAATGATTTTAATTCCATGATTTGTGAATTTACTTTAGTTGATATTTCCATAATTATGTGGTGTGTTGACATCGGTGCCTCTGTGCACATTACAAACTCATTGCAGAGATTCGGGCTAAAGTCAAGGTAGCTATTAATGGATTAGAGGCTAAAGTTGAGGCTGTTGGAACTCTTTGTTTGGTTCTGAAGAGTGACTTTATTCTTGATCTGCATGATGTAGTTTATATTCCTAGTGTGATTAGGAATTTAATTTAAATTTCTAGACTTGATGTGTGTGGTTTGATGTTTCAGTCTAGAAATAATGAGATGAGATTATATCATAACTCTAATTGTATTGGTTCAGGATTATTATGTGATAATATGTATAAGTTATGTTTGGATTCTTTATTTTCTAAATCTTTATTATCCTCGAATGTTACTGATGTTAAACGTGGAATAAAGAGAAATCGTGATAGTGGATATCCTTTCAAATTATGGCACCGCATGTTGGGTCATATTTGAAGAGATAAAATGCATCGTCTCATTAAAAAAAATTGGCCCACAATTAGATTTTTCTAATTTTTGGCAATTGGATTGAATACGTTAAATGGAAGTTTGTTAAAGGATAAGAAAGGAGCCATTCAAAGTGGGGGATTATTAGAAATAATTGACACTAATATATGCAGTCCTTTTTCCATTGTGAGTCTTAACGGACATAAATCATTTATCATCTTTATTGAGGATTATTCTCATATACTTACGTGTACCTAATTACTGAAAAACGTGAGGCGCTTGATAAATTCAAAAATTTTAAGGCTAAAATTGAAAATCGACATAATCTTAAAATTAAAGTGAATAGATCAGATAGAGGAGGTGAGTATTATGGCAGACACACCGACTTAGGTCAGAGTCTTGGCTCATTTGCTTTGTTTCTTCAAGAAAATGGTATTGTACATCAGTTTTCTATGTTGAAAGATCCTCGACAGAATGGAGTGGATGAAAGGCAAAATCGTACGTTAATGGACATGGTACGTAGTAAGGTTTGCAATTCTACTTTGTCAGAATATTTGTGGTCCGAAGCTTTAAAAACACCACCCATTTATTAAATCAGGTTCCTAGTAAATCTGTTACAAATACACCTTATGAATTGTGGACTGGAAAAAAACGAAATTAGGATACTTACGAGTGTGGGGTTGTGCTCCTAAGGCAAAAGTTTATAACCGACATATTAAGAAACTGGATTCCAAAATCGTTAGTTGTTATTTCATAGGTTATCCAGAAAGACCCAAAGGACTTAGATTGTATTGTTCTTCACATACCACTACAATAGTTGAGAGTAGGCATGCAGTGTTTTTTTTTAAATGGCAACATTAGTGGGAGTAATGAAAAATGAATTGTAAACCTACAGGAAGAAGATCAGATTTACGTTCCAACTTCGTCACTACAAAGGTTATAGGTTCTTGTCCTTCAGAGGTAAATAATGATGTCAATGTCAATAATATTTCTAACATTGATGAAGTACCTATGCTGCCACAAGAATTTTTGCGTAAATCGCAAAGACAAAGAAAATATGCAATACCTGATGATGATAAACCTAGAGGGGGTGAATAGATTATAATTAAAGTTCTAGAGTTCTATTTGCAAATTTACACAATTCAATTTCAATTTCAATTTATACCAAATCACTAAACCTACTTAAAGTAATAAATTTGCAGAAATTAAAATAGAGAGGGTTTAGAAAGATCAAACAATGCGTAGAGCGCGTGACACCGATATGATAACGGAGTTCGGCTATTGACGAGCCTACGTCTCCGAGACTCCCGATCCTGTGTTTCTTCAATAGACATAACAACATGTGTTTCTTCAATAGACATAACAATTGCATGTGCACCAAAACTTCTAGCAGTAGCTTTCCAATAATTAAACCGATCGAAACGATACACACCGTATATAATCGTCCTTTTATTAATTGAGATATTAGTTGGGGAAAACAGTACTATGCCGTCCTAACTGCTTCATATTTCTTCTTCTCCTTTAAATTACTTTTTATATATCATTTTAGGTAGTATGAGTTGAAAATCATCACGTGGCACCTCTATCTTCCGTCAAGTAGAAGATGAGAAGAGGAAGAATTAGAGAGGCGAGAGAAAAGGAAAAGAAGGAAAAGAAGGAGATCACTCTGAAGAAGCTTTACAAAATAAGAGGCAATAATTGTGATTACTCAAAACTCGTTTCCCTTATATGAGGTATAGCTAGATTGCAACGTGCCAATGTATAGTTTATTGATTAGTTAGTTATAACCAAATTCTCAAATTTCAAGGCAGATTTTCTTCAAAGAATATATATTATTGGGACATCTATATAGCCCATTATCTTTTAACTAGATATTATTGTAGAAATATTAATTCATCCTTACAAACATCTATATGTATTTAACCATTTAGTTCTCACAATTTCTCTATATATATCTGCAGGTAGAAACCTTTCCAAAGAAAACATTAAATAAAGCTCTTCTATCTTAGCATTGCAAGCTTCAAGTTTAGGCTCAAAATCACTCACTTCCTAGAGCTTCATTCAGAAAATTAAAAACCTTGATCTCTGAGGTAGTTAGAATGGCGCATGATTCTAGTATTTCTCGGTTCTTATATGCACCTACGCTAGCGAACCACGACATTTTCAATCTTCAAACAAGCAATTATGATCACCAACTTCCTACTAATTACTCATGGAAAGGATTCTTCTCAGAAGATGAAACCCTAAACAAAGGAAGCCCCAATAGGGGTAAGGCCTTTGTTATGCCCCTTTACAATACCAGTCAAAGGATGGCATCCCAAAACTACATGCAACAATTACAGCCCTTTCAACTCATAAATTGCAAGTATTTGAAGCTTTGTAAGGAACTCTTAAGTGAGTTGTGCAATCCACAAGGAAAGATGGAACAAAGAAGAAAGAATTCTAATTCTGGAGGTAAACAACAAGAAAATGGTACTGCCTCATGGACTAATCAATATCTTTCTTCCATGGATCCCTTCGAGCTCCTCAGAAGAAAAACCAAACTATTATCCCTTCTAGAAGAGGTATGATTTAAGATATTTTTCACCTTTTATAAATTATTAGACCGCATCACTGAGAAAGAAATAGTTAAATATCACAAGTTTTTTGGTACTCTGCATTCTATGGCAAAATAGTTTCACATTGTTTCTTTGTTGTTTCCTTTTCTTTTTTTTTTTGATCGACCTCAAATTTTCACATCACATGTACGCTATAATATTGAAGGCATGGTAGAAAAATAAAGAAAACAGGGTTTATGAACTAGAGCACTGAAGTCGTAACCTCTCTATCAGAATTCATGTTATAATTTTCTGAGAAGAAATAATAATAACGTGTATTCCAAATTTCGAATCTGTTGCTCTTTAACTTGCAATTTTAAATTTTCAATCTGATCAAACTTTTATATATATCTTAAACACAGCTAATACTCCACAAATGCAAACATAATTTCAATTTGAAAAAAATAATATATGCCACCTGGTTAAACCTTCATGTATTAGGGCATTCTGTTGGGGTGAAACTCACTACTGTTATAGTTTTAACTGGCTTTATATATATAATTACAATTAATATACAAGATAAGTTCTCAAGTTCTTATCAACGAGCAACACTAAATTAATCATGTGCATCTTAAATTCATTCTTTATGTTAAAAAGTATAGAACGTATATTATAGAAAAGTGATCAAAGATATTTTACAAACTAGATAAGAGGTTCCTATATATGGTCCCTAGTTTGAATTGATGCAAAACATTAAATTGTTGATTTTCTGACCACAACAAATATATTCAAGGAAAATGACTGTTTACCTAGATTAAGCAACAACCTTCCACACAACTCCGTATTTAATTATACCAAAATGAAATTTACTTCGTACAGTTATATGCTTCTTTCGCTATTGGAACTGTGCCATAGAAGTCATGCATGCACTTAATTTTCCTAATAAGCACCTAATTCTTACGGTGTTTGGGTGCAATTCAGTTAGGTATTAGCCAAAAATCGAAATCCTAACTACGCAATTATAAGTCTTTGTGTGAAAGATCTAAGATAATAAATTTAAATAGTAAAAGCGAGAACTTACACTACTACAAGAAAGACTTTTAATACCCAATATTTTATAGTGGGTCTACCAAAGGGCCACTATTAAATGAGGGCAGTGGCAGTCATGAAATTAATTTTGAACCTTTTATACAAGACTTTGTTAGAGAACTGGTATTAAAATCTTTTATAGCAAACAATTAAAGGTATGATGTTAAAAACCATCTTTAACACTTGATAGCTTGGATGGGCCGGTATTAAAAACTATCTTTAATATCGGATAGCTTGAAGGGTCCAATTTTAAAAGCAAAAAAACAACCCGCTACAAAAAAGTTTTAATAGTAGGTGGAAGAAAGCAACGCCTATAAAAAGTTGTGGACCAATAAATTCTCTTCCCACGGATCACCATTTCGTCTCACAACCATTCATTTTTCTCAATCCAACGCTTCAATCAAACACAGATTCCTCACGGAGTCACGGATCAAGCCCACATTTTTCCTCCTAAATTGTTTCTTCTCTATAAAGACATGATCACTCATCATTCATCCTTCTTCCCACATAATACTTCTCACATTTTGCTCCTTCAAATATTATTTTATTCCTTCAAGCTGACCTTTAAGTATTATTTACTTTTTTCCCCTTATGAGCATTTAAGTTCTCTTTTCTTGATCTGTCTCTTTAATTTTTTTTACAAGTCCTTAGTTGTTTTCTGAAAAAATAAAATTAGGTTGTTGGTAGGACTTTTTTCATAGAAAAACTTAGTTGTAAAAATAATACCAATAAATGTCTTAAAATGACATATTACAGCGTATTTGAAAAAAAAATATTACAGCAATAAAATGACATATTTGTAAATAGTAAGTTTTTTAATTGTATTTTATAAAATGACATATCTCCAAAAAAATACCTGTCAAACTGTCACATCGTAGCTGCTACATATTCGCTTTTTTATTTCTTTACACTCTTTAGTAGCAGACGTTAACCAAAGTCCAGTATTAAATGGAATCTTTAATAGCGGCCTTTTACTAAAGTCTGGTATTTAAAGGGATCTTTAATAGCGACATTTTACTAATGTCCGGTATTAAAAAGTATCTTTAATAGTGGCATTTTACTAATTGCTCGTATTAAAAGTGATCTTTAATAGCAACCTTTTCACTAAAGTCTGATATTAAAAGGGGTTTTAATAGCGATATTTTACTAATTTTAGTTTGGTATTAAAAGAGGTCTTTAATAGCAGTATTTTACTAAGGTCCAGTCTTAAAGCCTGATATTTAATATTGAGGGGTTCTAATCTTTAACAGCCACCTATAACACCCCCTAGTCCGATATTAAAGTCTATTTTCAACCGCTATTATAACATGGATTTGTAGTAGTGTTACTTTCCATCTTGTCGAGATCCTCATTGATGGAAGAAGCGCGTGTCTTGCTGCAATTCCATTTCTTTAGCTTCGGCTGATTTGCTTACGGATCCTTCCAAGAGAACACGGGTGCGCTTTCTTTTCCTTCGACACACCTAACACATGTATCCCTTTTTGGCTTCGTGTGAGATGATACAGATTATCCCTTGGAAATCCAGCATTGATATACTAGTGATAACGTATCTTGGAGAGATTTCATAATTAATAACAAATATTCTAGAAAATATTTGATGTCAATATTCTCTCCAAAAAGTTCCCAAACTGTGTTTACAGGTGTACACAAGATATGGTATGACTTTGTTGCCAACCCAGGTAAGAATCAATCAAAATAGGCAAACTCCTAGATGTCTCGCAGCTTCTAGTCCCATTCATTACGGCCCGCAATGACACCCCATTGCGACCCACGATGAAATCCATTGCGACCCGTAATGAAGTGTAATTTTTTTCATTGATTTTCCTTCTTCCTTGCGGCCCGCAATGAGAGTGGTTTTTGGTCTGTTTGACTTGTTTTTTGTTTATTCGTGATCCAAATCACTTTGGCACTTATTTTACTCACTAATATTAGTTGAATTAATTATAATTGGTCCATCAATAATTTTAATTAAACCACTTTAATTACATATGTATTTGTATCCAAAACTTGCAAAATACGTATTTTGTTATTCCTTAATGAATACATTTATATGACATATCATATATTACACAATGTAACATTAGTGATTGTACTTGATATAATAATCATATAATACGTAGTCCATAAACTTTATTTATTAGATCTGACGTCTCAATTCCAACAATCTTTCACATGAATAAGTGTGGTCTTATTGATTATATATATCATTTTTCTTTATTGCATGCAAAACTTCTCTGTCTTTTCATTCGTATTTCTTAAACAATTCGGTCCACCATCTATACCAATAAGGGACTTGAGCAGTGTTTTCCACATTCACTTCGTGGTTATCCTGAATTAAATCACAATGTCAAGTATAACTCGATGACATGAATCATATTTCGACATATAGTTCAGAAATTACACGGAAGTGTAATTACACTTATTTACGGTTGAGTCACTTTATTCTTTACTTTAGTAAGCTCAAAACTTTAAAAAGAGAAAACAATGAGATTCAAACTATAATAGAATAAGGTCAAAATTAGACTTTCACATTTTCCTTAAACTTTTCAAAATAGAAATTATACTCATACGAGCAACTTGCTCATGAAATATTTTGGGTGGTAATTTCTTTGTAGGTGGATCTGCAAACATGTAGTATGTATATTATATATTTAACTGATTATTTTTGCATTCTCTCTTTTATACAACTAAGAAATTTATAAAATACTTTATTCTTATTAAATTTCTAGCATTATCATATATGATTCATTTATTTTCACAATATATTTAAATGATCTCTATATTGAGTTCATTATAACTGACGTATTTATGAAATCATACATCAAAATCGGATTTGATACATTTAACTACCTCCCGAAAACAATGAGATTCAACTATAATAGAACAAGGTCAAAATCAGACTCCCACATTTTTCTTAAACTTTCCTAAATAGAAATTATACCCATACGAGCAACTTGCTCATGAAACATTTTGGATGGTAATTTTTTTAGGTGGATCCGCAAACATGGAGTATGTATATTATATCTTTAACTCATTATTCTTTATTCTTTCTTTTATACAACTAGCAAACTTATAAAATACTATATTCTTATTAAGTTTCCATCATTATCACATATGGTTCATTTATTGTCACAATATAATTTAAATGACCTCTATATTGATTTTATTATAACTGACGTATTTATGAAATCATACATCGAAATCAGATTTGATACATTAAACGGCCTCCAAAAAAACTTTTTCAACATCTGAAACGTGAGTATATAGTCTTGTTTGCTATAAATCATTTAAGATCTCTTATCTGCATAACATATCTTATTCTATTATCTTTATTTAATGTTCTAAGTATTTTCTTAATCATGTTAGCATACAACAGAAATGTTGATGTGTGTAGACTAACATGTATGTAATGCCTACAATAATGAGGCATATGAATACTTGGATTTTGTACATCGCTTTATTAATCAATCAGGGACATTTATCTTAATCTTTATTTTTTATTCACTAAGACTTATTTGTTTCTGTTTTACTCCAACATAATTTGAATAATCCAATTTATCAAGTTTGACTCTAAACCAAATGAGATTACAACTTGATAATAGTTCATATGTCTTTATTGAGATCTTTAAACAACATATATAATATCTTTAATTTGTAATCAATAAACTTAATAAAAAGTTCTTATGTTGCATATTATAGATTATTTCGTCTATAGGAACAATCATCTTTAATATATATATTTAAAACACAGTGCCAATAATCCTCTTAAAGAATCTTTGAGGAAAAGTTATCTATAACTGAAATCTTATATATGCATGAAAATCCTACGACAAAATTTAACTTTGTATTTTACAAACATTACCATCCAAATTCTATATTGTTCCCAATATGCATTTGTCCAAAATGGGTCAAATATTTTCAAGGTAATGAGAAAAATATTCAAAATATTATCGGTAAGTAGTTTCATCTTCCTATATATAAGATTATTAATTTACTTTTGAGAGTATATAACTATTCTTTTAGTCATATGTTATGGAAATACTTGAAATATTACTTTATCATTGTATGCAAATAATCTTTCGAAAATATTGTAATCTTTTCTCTCTAGTAAATTTGGCACTTGCACATTATTTCATTGAGAATTTTCATTATTCCCAGAATCAGAAATAATAGCAACACAAAAACCTTATTCCAAAATACCCATCAGCTTATAGCTACAACATCTCAAGAAGTAATGCGTCTGTTTGGATCTATTTTTGGTCTATATGTGTCCTTAATATATTTTGTTAAGTCTTTAACTGAATCATCATTTAACAATACAAATATATTATTCCAAAACTCTCATGGGCTTATAGTCAATAACATTGCAAGAAGCAATGCATCTATTTTGGGCTCGTTTTGGGTCTATGTGTGTTATCAATATATAATTGAGTCTCTTATTTGAGGTGGAGTTTGTCTAACAATAAAAGAATAATTTTTGGATATGTAATCTTGACCAGATGCTGAATAAGACAAGAACTTTGGTCCTAAATTTTATCCTCACTAGTCTTAACACAAATTAGAACAAAATCCGAACTTTGATCATAAATCTTATTCTAGTTCGTTCTTCTTCGAAAAAGACTAATAAATCTTATATTTTATACATCTTTAGTGATAGTTTGTACTAATAACAATTAATATTTCATTATGTTCAATTTGTACTTGATTGACTTAAAAAAATCCAACTTTATTGAACATATCCATAGACCTTAATGATTTAAATACATTCTTCTTCAAAAAAGACTAATAAATCTTATATTTTATACATCTTTAGTGATAGTTTGTACTAATAACAACTAATATTTCATTATGTTCAATTCGTACTTGATTGACTTAAAAAATCCAGCTTTATTTGAACATATGCATAGACCTTAATGATTTAAATACATTTATATAAATCATTTTTGTTTTAATAAGTTGTTTTATATGCATTTTAGGATATATTATTTTATGCTACAGTACATATTATACTTCTTATCATAGATTTTATACAATATAATATATATACTTTAATTGTTCCATTCTATTTTCTTTTATTGTGAATATAATTCAGCAACATATTATTTTGGCACAAATTCATCTACATCTATTATTTCTCAAGAATCTTGACTTTAATAATGACATAAGGTATCCATATCTCTATCAAATGTCAAAAAAATACTTTTATCATTTTCTATTATCAATACTAGGTAAATTATAGTTATTTTGTATTACATGACCCTTGTCATTTTGTTGGATTCATATATAATCATTTCTAGTTTGTTGGTATTAACAAAATATGTTTGACAAAACTTGATTATACATGTCATTGGTTGACAACTTGACAGTTAATTTAATCCAAAATCCTTTTGTATTCAATTTGCAAAACATACATAAATGAGAGACATCACTTAAAGGTGTACTAAATGAAAATTGAAGTTATCTGATTTTGAATCATAATGAATTTAAGTTTCTATTTCAAATTAAGTAAACTGTAACACTTGTCTTAATTAGAAATAGAAAAATTATTGTGATATGTTATAAAAAAATTCATAATTCATCTTTGCAATTACAACTTAAATATTTTGTTTCCAAGATATTTAAATTTACATAATTTATATGAAAACTTTACTAAAAAATATAAATTTTTATTTTCTTAAAGGATGGTATAATATGTATATCACAAAGATTCAAATAAAAATTCAATTTTCATTTAAAAATTGACTTAGCATTCATTGTAATAATAATAAATAAATCTATATAATTAACTTCTTAAATATCAAACCAACTTTTAAATTTTTCTGCAGCATACTTATTATTATATTAACCAAATCATTTTGTTTTCTTGTTTTATCTAAATGAGTTTTGTTAAGAATATATCTTATGCAGCTTGTTATTCTTAATCAAAACATATTTAAGTAAGTATCTCTTTAGTAATTTTGATCTTTTTTTTTAATATTGCCCCTTAATTTTTAGTTATGGATTCGCACTTTAATGATTTGATCATTTATTTTCCAATTTCTTCTCAATTTATTTCATGCCAAATTAAAATGTATTATTTTAGTTGGAAGAAAATTATGATCACATATCATTTTCCTTATCCATTCAATTATAAGCAATGTTATTTCTAATTTAGCGAACAAAAGAAATATTAAACTCCACGATTTTCACACATCATTTTAACTAAAGGCCTTTTATTTTATCTCCATTTTCTAACAAGATACTTAATTCTTTTAATCAACTATCTTTATATGATGTCATTTACTATATATATTTTAGTAGTAATTAAGTGTTGACAATAAACTATCACATAATCAATTATTCTTCATTTGGGTCGAGTAATTGGTCACATGAAAAAAAACTAATAATCATCACCACACTTATTAATATTCTTATGCAGACAATCAACCGTCATGATAATCACCATATTTCTTTAGGCAGGTTAATGATTACATGATACCTAACAATTATCACATTTTTCATATATGTCATGCAATATAAATGGTAACTTAAGGCCTAATCAAAATATGTGTCTAATCATGAAATAAGCGTCACGATTAATCCTTAATCATAATTCTAGAATATATCTAAAGGCCT
This sequence comes from Eleocharis quinqueflora, assembly GCA_964058865.1. Classification (NCBI taxonomy): domain Eukaryota; kingdom Viridiplantae; phylum Streptophyta; class Magnoliopsida; order Poales; family Cyperaceae; genus Eleocharis; species Eleocharis quinqueflora. The sequence goes on from CAXKVX010002313.1 coordinate 38,358, forward strand.
TTATAGCTCTAATTTATCCATTAATTTCATAATTAAACAAAATACTATCTAGCATGACGCACCTTTGGATGCAATCAAGAAATCTTTATGCATTTTGATATTGTGTACAAATTACTTTCTAATGAACCTTTTTGTATTTCTGTCTTTGGGCTAGATTGGCATATCCATGTACTAATGATCAGGCCAGTTAAGTGGGGGATGTGGGTCACAAACAAACTAGGTGCACCAAGTCCCAAATGATTTTCTTAGACATCATTAGCACAAAATGTGTCATAACTTTTCTTTATACATTTTCCTTATGTACTCAACAAGTTTTTTTGTTGGTACGTCAATTTAAATTTTTCATGGGTCATTTTGCATATATATTTTATCAAAAAAAAATCATTTTGGGAACATTAATGTTTAGTAAAATGCAATATGTAATTCTAATTGCCTTTAAATATATTTAACATTATGTCTAAAGTCTATACTAGAACGTATTCTAAAGAACATACTTGTCATGTATATATATATATGAGCAAGACTAGAATAATATGCATAGTACAGCACGTTTCATACTATGCATATATATAACTCAATAAATAGAGAATTAAGTTGCTCAATAAATTCTTCATATCAAAATATAGTAGGAAATCAAATTTCATGATTTTTAGAGCTTTCTTGCTATTTTTTAATATTTTTAAAAACAACTCAGATTTAATACTACAAAAAGTGCAATTTCTGAGCTGTTTCTAAAAAATCTTTAAAAAAATATCAAGAAAGCTCTAAAAATCACGAAATTTGATTTCTTACAAGATTTTGATATGAAGAATTTATGGAGCAACTTAAATCTTTATTTATTGGACATATTAAATATGTATAGCCGCATAGTACGAAAGATGGTGTATTATGCATATTATTTTAGTCTTGCTCTATATATATATATATATAGAGAGAGAGAGAGAGAGAGAGAGAAAGAGAGAGTTGGGCTATGGTACTTACGTAAGCACCAAGCTCTACCGTATTTATGATCATATCTCGAGTTTCAAAATTCAAATAGATGATCCGAACCGTTGAAAATGTTGTCCATACTAAATAGCAACTTTAATTAGAAGAAACTTTTCAATAGTTAACTATATATACATATATAATATCTATAGACTTTATACAATTTTATTTAGGATTTACTATATTTACAAGTTACTAATTAAATGTCTATTAGCCAAATTGGCATTAACCATGATTAACTTAAAATTTAGCAATTTATTATTTCTTATTTAGTAATTTCTAAGTATGTTTATGCCTAATTAATACTAACCAGGTCGTAGTTGTCAATCCAGCTACAAAATTTTTTTTCTGAAAAGCTTTTATACCGGACTGCACGTAGGGTCTGCTATAAAAAGCTACATTTAATAGCGGATTTTGTTTGTGTCCACTATAAAAAGCTACAATAAATAGCGAATTTACTAAAAAAATTCGATATAAAAAAGACCTTTTAATAGCAGACTTTGGAGCAGGTCAGGTATAAAAAGTTCACTTTCTATAGCGGACCCTTGTACATTTAACGGTCCCCCCTTACCCGCTATTAAATTCTTAATTTGCCCTCTATTGATTCTCCTTTCTATTGTGATGATAACTCGTAGTCCATAAATTTTATTTATTGAATTTGACATCTCAATTCTAACATACAATCCATCAAAATTCACATATATATGAGCAAAGTCAGATTGTAAATTAAAATGCAGTGGTGCATGGGTTCTTTTGAATTTTACCGAACAAAGAATCATAAAAACCAAAATTTTGTTTGATCATCCAGGTTAAGAGAAGATATAAAAGGTATTGTGAAGAAATGAGTGCCATAACATCTTCATTCGAGTTCATAGCTGGTGATGGTGCTGCAGGAATCTACACGAAACTTGCATCAGAGGCAATGTCAAGACACTTCCGTCATGTAAAGGATGCCATTATGACTCAACTCCATGCAACACAGAAGGCAATGGGAGAGGACAGTACTGCACTCCCTACAGTATCTGGTGCAACAAAAGGAGAGACACCTCGGCTAAAATTGCTTGATAAAAAATTGAGGCAACAAAACCTATTTCAGCAAGGAGGTATCATGTTGGATAGCAACCCTTGGCGACCACAGAGAGGTCTCCCCGACAAGGCGGTGTCAATACTTAGAGCGTGGCTCTTTGAGCATTTTCTTAATCCGTTAGACCTCTCTCTTTCTTTTGTAGTATATATATATAATATCATTAATTGGTTCTATTTTTTAATCGTAGTCAATAACTCAATATATATATAACTTTAATAATATAGAATAGATACATATATACAATTAGTGCCGACCAGTTTTCTTCAAGCTTGTGAAGGACCTTTACATATCTGACCACATTACTTCGTATACTTGTAATCTCTGATAGGAAAGAATATTTAGTTGTTTTCTAATCAGGTATCCGAACGATGTCGATAAGCATATACTCTCTAGGCAAACCGGACTTTCAAGAAGCCAGGTCTCTCTCTCTCTCACTATGTATCTTATTGTCTGTGAGAAGTGAACACATATGCCAATGTACCAATTAAATAAAATCTGATCGCATTCTACAGGTCTCTAATTGGTTCATAAATGCAAGAGTTAGGCTCTGGAAGCCAATGGTAGAGGAGATGTACAATAAAGAAATTAAGAATGAAGACGATGATCAAGACCCCAAACCTAATTACCAAATCCCTGCAGTTTACCAAGAGCCAATGCAAGATTCCTCAACTACCAATGTCGGCACGACTATTGATGCGGGCGGACGAGGCAAGGTCTCGCTTACACTTGGTTTACAGCAGAATGGTGAGCTGCCATCTTTTGCTATGCCACTGTCGCCTAACCGAGAAAGTCTTCTTCTCTCAAGAGATGATAACTTTGATGAACAGAGTGCTCATTTTACTATTCTAGGAGAGGTCGACAGTCTACCTTACAGAAACTGGTAGATCGATGCTGATCAGTTACTTCATGATTTGGCATAAAAGACAAGTTTCATCATGTATTTACATGGATAACATGATTGTGGTAACAGATATATAGCTGTACAGTTACCAAAAATTGACAATTTGTTATAGTTGAGTATCATATATCAATCATACATCATTATTGTTACAAATGATAGAATGGGTGTTATTAGTCAAGCATGCATGTGTGTTGAAATCAAAATTCTGGATCAAAAAAGCACTAGTACGCACTCAAATACTCAACAAATCGTCGCATGTAGTTCCTCTTTTGCACTCACATTGAATTTTGTAATCAAACACATGACATGCCTAAATCAAAATATCTAATATACGACCCGTCAATCAAGTTTTCCACACAGACATTTTACCTTTAAATACTTATAATAAAAGCTCATGATGTGCATGAGTTGTCATTTGAAAATACAAACCAAGCTAGAAATTTTAATAAAATCGATCCCTAATTTATCTACAAATTATGAAATACATATATTTTTTGCCAGGAATTTATTTTTCCATGTCATCCTGCAGCATATATGGAGCAAGCTGGGTTCAATGTGCCTTCCGTGGTAAGAAAAGATATATGTCTGTTATTGGGCCAGGAAATTCAAGCCTATAATTGTAAAGTATTGAGACCATCGTAATAGAAACTAAAAACAAGAGCACTGTAAGTTCAAATTGGGCCTTATATGGGGCCCAATAAGTTCATGATAAATTAAGACCAGACGAATATTATCAAATAATAACTCCGGCATAATTCACACTTCAACTTTCTTTTTTCCTAAAAGCAAAGCTTGACCACAAGAGATAACATATGCTATCGCGCGCCAAAGCAATAGCAGTAAGATTCTGAGTCGACAACTGTTGATTAATATTATATACAAGTATAAAGCGTACACACTTCATATTACCACTTATGAAACTATTAAGGTACATATACAGCTTGCTATTGAGAAAAAGTATACATGTTGCTATCTAGACAAAGTGTGTAAAGAATGATTGTCCATTCCTCATAAAATTGTAGTTCAGCTCTCCCGGCTTCGCCGTCTTCTGCCTGAAATGAAAACGAACAATTCAGAACTTCAATATTTCTGTCGTTCCTCGAGAAACTGACTGCTTTTTACCCACATAGCCACACAGTTTTTAAATTATGTATATTAAGGCAATGGGATGTCATGAAATGTACCAGAATTGATCTTTGAGCATATCTTCAGTCAGGCCAAATGTTCGGAGCTCCTCCTCTGTATGATGCACTAGGAGGCTATATCTATTCTCACAAAAAAAAAATTAAGTAAATAATTTGAATTAATAATCTGTAAATAAAAAGCACATATTGACTTCTAAAAGGACTTCAACAATATATACCTTCCACCATCACCGGTTTGCATAACAAGCATCCCTCCATTGTCAAAATTATTAAGGCCTTCGAATTGTTTCACAGTCCATTTGTACCACCGCATCAGAAAGACGCGTAGTGTGAGCCCATGAGAAACCAAAACGATATTCATGTTCGGACTTCTCTCACCGGGTGGCTGGAACCTGCCTATGTCGATGTCGGCTCTTAAAGTTTCCCTGAAGCCTGTAGGAATAACACTGCATGAATAAACAACTACATTTAAGGGTGTTTGATGCAAAGTATGCCACCCCTATTGGCACATAGATTTTTCTTTGTTATTTTCAATGTTGATTTCAGAAAACAGACAAGTTAATAGGACCTTGGTATAGGACATAATTCAAAGGTGTACAAAAAATTGACCTGTAATGCGGTCATAGACATCAGCAGCCGATTCGCCATTTGGGAAACGGTAGAAGAACCTGCCATACCGGCGCCGTACCTCTTTCTCTACTCTCATTTTCTCTCTATCCTGGAAATTTCCTATTATACATATGCCACAGCAACAGGAAAAAGACAAAAATTACAATTTCTAATATTTACATACATCTACCAAATATAAAACCAAAATTTTCTCACCAAAATCTTGCTCTCTAATGCGAGGTTCTTCTCTCACACCAGCAATTCTCTCAGGTTCAAATGCACTGCCAAGTCCTCTAAGAGTCTCGAGCGTTCTTTGATACGGGGAAACATAAAAATAGACTTTCCAGTTGTCCGATCCTGTTGAAACAAGTTCTCGGATGCGGCGACCGCAAGCCTCAGCCTCCTCCCATCCTCGACTTGTAAGGCCTATGCGTGGGTCTGGCACGCGAGTGTAGGCCCCCTCGTCCACATTGCCCTCACTTTGGCCATGCCGTACCTACAGAATCATTTTAGGCAAAAAACTGATTTAAAATCAATAAATAAAAGCCAAATAAAAGCAGGATGTGGTAGTGATCAAATGGTAAGTAGCACTACGAGCTCAATTATAGTTCAATATCATAGACAAAAATAAATATTAGAAACTCAAAGTTAACACCGTGCATCTTCCTTCAAGCAGAAGTATACATGGACTATATACAGTTATATAGTATTCCTGTTTTCTTTTTATGTTTTCATGAAACATACTGGTAGATAAGTTAGTAACCAAGTATCAGTAAAGCTCACTATTACTGGGTACTTGCCATAGTGGCCATCACTGGAGTGTGGATTTGATCCGCTGCCATAGTTTGTAATGGCAGGAAACTGCCATTGTGTCTATGACACACGGGACCCACAGAAATAAACAATATAATATTATGTCCCCTGCATCAAATCTGGCCGCCCAAATTTAATCCGACAGTCCATATCTATGGCAATTCTGCTGCCATCACAATTATGGCAGCAGATGCGGATCCACTAGAGTGTGACTTGTAAATCCTACAAATTGGGCAGCCCTGGCAATGAAAATAATCAATTTCTCTGGCAATTCTCTGTAAAATGATTACTAATTACCAGAATAATGCGACGGGGCCGAGGCGGAGGCAGGGGCATAGAAGCCCGGAAAAGCAATTCCGGGAATTGCATATCAGGGGAAATGGGATTCCATCTGCGGGTATGGTGCCTACCCAACGTGTCTTCACAACACCGAATCCGTACTGTTGATGGAGATGCTGGAGATAAACAAACCATATTTTAGTTATTTTATTATTATTTCTGTCTCTCTGTTCCCTTTTGCCTTTTCTTTTCTTATCTCACATCTGTCAGAGTTAATAGAGTTGATGTACTGTAGCTTCCCTTTGTTTTGAATGGTAGGGGGGAAGGAAGTGAGGAAGTAGGAGGTGGTAAGTGAAAAATCCGAAATGTCAAATTATGCTCGCTTTGATTTAGCGATGGTAGATTTGTGAACGAAAATGCTTAGATGCAAAGCGACAAAATCAGCACTGGAAAGGGATCTGAATTCTGAATCGGGGGGAGAAGGGGGAATGTACCAATCGCCTTGATCCGATCCACCACATCACTAGTGGATCCAATTGGAATCCTCTGCACCTTGCGCAGAGAACATCTCTTTCATATCAACCGTTGGATCAGATCCAACGATCATAGATTAGATCGATTCAGAAATAAATAAAAAAGAAATTGGGGTTCCAGAGTAGAGAGAGAGAGCGCGCATCAAGTCTTCTATCTATTCGTCATTTCTGAATAGAGAGAGAGATCGAGACAGCTTTCGATCGAGTCGGAGTGAACAGAAGAGTAAACCCTATCTTCCTCGTTCTATTCGTTTAACTAGCATTGTCATCTCGTAGCGACGCCGAATCGAAGCACCCCCTTGTCGGAGCAAATACTAGCTTCTTCGCAATTTGATAGATAGCACCGTCATCTCACACGAGAAGCTTGAAATCGTGAAAGAAGTAGAGGCAAAGTCTATCTCTGATATTGCTTACTCCTTTCGCCATTACTGGTAAACCCTAGGGCCTTTCTTTTTTCAGTTGATTGAAAAGCTCGAAATACAGAACTGATAGCTAAGGTGATATGATAGTATGATGAAAAAAGCACAGAACTCAAAATACAAAACTGATGTGATAGCTAAGGTGATATGGTAAAAATTGAATTTATAAGAGATGGTAAAAAAGCACAGAACTGAGTTTATCACCTTGGTAGTATGAACTGAGTTTATCAGAGCCTTTCTTTATCACCTTGGTCATATGAACTTTGTTTATCGCTTTGGTCGTATGAACTGAGTTTATCAGAGAACAATTTAATTTGTGCCAAGTCAATAGTTGAGGTGATAATATAAAGTGTCACAAATTGCACAAATTAAATTAGATTTTCACACTTACAGACCAAAAGAAACATCAGTTGTCATGTATATAAATCTTTATTGCTTTGGAATTGTGGTTTCTAGCAAAGAAACATCAGCTTGATGCCTTGTTATCATTCACAAGTTTGAGATGGCTATGTGTTGTAATTGTGGATTTGCAGCTGTTATTAGAATTTCAACTAGTAAGAGTAATCTAGACAGAAGGTATTATGTATGCAAGAATTGGAAGGTACAACTATTTAGAACTTTAGATGATATACATAGTAAGAATTTGAAGGTACAACTAGTTAGAACTTCAGATGTATTCAATTATTCTTTCTAAGTGGTTCCTGTTTATTAATTACTTTTTGTCCTCTACCAGCCAAGAACTTCAGATGGACTACAGGTTTTTTGAATGGATTGACCCACCGACACAAAAGGGTAGCAGCAGCCGGGTGAAATTAGAAAGGAACACTGTCGAACAAACCGTCGATCAAAAGCATAGCTCCTCGAACGAAAATGTCCAAGATTTAGCAAGAATTAAATATGACATTCATTGTATTAGGTCTACAAATAATATAACAAATTTTTTATTGTTATTGATTGTACTTATTAGGTAGTTAGTATGTTATAACTATATTTTGGTGTAATTGCAACTTGATATGCATTGAATTCTGATTAAACTTCATATTTGTTTATGTCTACAATTTAATGTTTTAGTCATGATTTTTTTAATTCATATCTGTGAAGGATGAGTTGCTTTTGCAAAATTGATGATATTCATGAACCAAATGAAACTTAGAAACGATGAGTTGCTTTTTTAAATCATATATGTAATGGATGAGTCGCTTTTTTAAATCTTGCGATAAATAAGATCCCCTTAATAAGCATTTTCCAATAAGAATTAATTGCTAATTTGTGAAGGCAAGACAGGGAATAGAGATTGAAGTAATGAATTACAGGAGTAACTTCAAACTAGAGTATGCTTTCTCATGTATGTCAGCGTTATACCTCAGTAAAATCCAGTAATGTTTTTTTGTCCTCGGAATGTTTTTTTCTCAAAAGAAACAAAAATCAAAATGCAATTGTAAATGATAACTTGGCATGCTTCTAATCTTGGGTAATCTCTAAATTACTGAAAAAAAATGTTGAAATATTAGACATTTCGAAAGTTCATATTATGTTGAAATATTTAGACATTATTTAGATAGTGCACTTACTATACGTCTTCAAGGTTACTGTAGCATCTAAAATTTTCCTCTGATGTACCTTGCGGTAAATTAGTGCTCGACCTATATTTAAGACAAAAATATTACGTAAGAAATCTTATGAAGCAAATTTAAATTTTAATAAAAAAATTTACCTTAATGAATCTTGACTATTTAAGATAATTTGTCTTTTGCCTATCTTTGTTCTTACCAATTTCTCAACCCAAAGAGCATTTTGTTTTGAACTTATATCGCCACCATTCTTCTTCTTTAGGTGAAGTGAAGATTCGGGAGTTGGATTGACTTTACCACTTGTTCTTCGAACGTTCTCAAATTTTTCTTCATATCTCTCTCGAACCGAAAGCAATTCATTTCGCAAAAATTGGGTTTGTTCTTCATTATGGGTCGCCTTAGCACATGTCGGTGCCAATATACTAACCAAATCCGCGTTACGATTTCTAATATCCAACATGGCATCTTCAATCACCCTTCTTCCCTCTATATCCATAACGGTATCATCTTTTGTCGCTTTAGTCCAACTCTTGAGAACGTACCTCGGTGGTATGACCTTGATGTCCTCTCGATCCAACACCTTTAGTGCATGCCAACACAAAATACCTTCTCTCTCAAACTTCTTACAAGAACATGAAATTGTTTGATCATCCTAATTCCAAGCAACTTGTCTACTCTTGCGTTGGGTTTCATTCTCAATATCACACATACCGATTGTGTACATATTACCCTCTAGGCATTCTATGTGAGCCGATCCGACTAACTCGAACTCTGCTTGAAATAACTCGAACACTTTGGGTGTATACAACTTTTCGACTTCACGTAGAATAGGGAAATTCAACTTGATTCTTGGTAACTTGCTTCTCATTTCATACCCGGACTTGATCTCTTTCTCACGGTTTTCATCAAGAACCTTATCAAAATGCTCCCAAAATCGGTATATATCCAACTTACAATTTAAATAGTTCTTCAAAGTTAAATTAATGCTCTCGCTTGCTTGTGTGCTACGAATTTCTAAAGTGTATGCATCCTTCATAAAATAATATGCCTATTTTTTTCTGCTAGCATATATAAATTTCAGCCACGAGTTATCATCCAACTTTTCCATAAGAGGATTAAAGGCTTCCTCAAACTCATGTTCCTCCTCGTACCTAAACATAAAAGCCGAAAAATAATGACATAGTAAAAAAATATCATTTTTTATAAATTTATAGAAACTTCAAATAAAAAAGTACCTGAACATACAAACCGAAAATTCTCCTGTTATGTTCATCTCATCCTTGTTATAGCGCTACAAATGCTTTAGACAATTCTGACCAATATGCCATACACATAAATCATGTCTTGTATCCGGCATTATTTTGTCTAAAGGAACCTCCATTGTAATATCTTGATCAGTAAATATGGTGATGGGCTTTTTGCCACCATGTGCCTCAAGAAACTTTGTAAACACTCATTCAATAGAGCCTTTTGTTTGGTCACACATGAGAGCCGCACCAAAAATCACAATCTCCCTAAAATTATTGAACCCAACGAAAATACCAAATGCCACTTTTCATTATTGGTGCCAAATATAGTATCAAAGACAACTACATCACCAAACCGAGCATAAGCCGCAATCATTTTTCCATCCACCCAAATGATATTAGCAATTTCTTGATCTTCGATGGTATCCTCAAAATGTTTGAAAGATGGATTTTCCAAAGCACGCCTTGCAAAATACTTCATCATAGCAATTGCTGCCTCATATTTTATTGCTTGCTTTCGTTGATCCCTCAAGCAATTACTATGGTCTACCGTTGTGTAAATGCCTTTAATTATGTAGCTCATGTGCCGCTTTTGGCTGAATTCCTGAACGATCGGCTAGTTCAATGTCAATGCACGCAACTTCAGGCACTTTGCGTTGGCTAGGTATTAGATAGCAAGCTTCGGGCTTTTGGAGAGGATGGTTGTGTTCGAAAACAAACCCATCGACTTTGTACTTTGGGATCTTCTATCAAACTTTATTTTCAAGCAAACTTGACAATTTGTTCGCATCTCTGCTTGAGGATTATTCGTTATATGATCTCGCATATCTTTTCGTCGTGTACCTTCGCAACTACACAACAAAACTTTCGAGGTAATCACATCATCTTTTTCATTCTTATGTTCTTGACCTTTTCTTACTCCAAAACCCTTCCTTCCACCATACAAATTCCAAAACGTCCATGCTTCGTCTATTGTTCGAAATTTCATACCCAAATGAGGCGCAAGATCTGATTCTTTGTCGATGGTCGTTGTGTCACTGTTTTCATAATCCGGTTTTTTTTTAAAGGGGCAATTCAAACTAATCAATCTGGTCTTTGTAATTGTTAGATACATCAAATATGCTGATCAATCTGTTATTGCGTTGAAAACAATCAAATAAAACAAGAACAGTCCAAGAAAAATTAGTAAACTTCCTCACTGTTTGCTATGTCATTACAGGAAATTAATTTGTAGGCAACTTCATCACTGGACTTAAAGGCAAATAACCAAGTTTAACAAATAATCAAGTTTATAGGTAAAAAAACCAAGTTTAAAGGCAACTACATCAATGGTACCAAATTGCAGCCATTGTCTTCTAATCTTTGTCTATACTTAATGGAGAATGAAACCTAACGCAATTACCTCCTTCATCACAGCGTTCATGAAATTGAAATTGGTCATCCCGATTCCATCCTTTGTCTATACTTAATGGAGAAAAGGCAAATTATCTCCATATTCGATTTTGATGGTGATGAAAATAGGGATAAAAAAGGTGCTCTCTGATCGGAAGATACTGTGGTCGTGAAGAAAATTTTCTCGCATGATTGGAAAGGAAGGAAAGGGTATATGGCAGGGAGACGCGGGAAATATAAGTTTAGAGCGGGGCAGGGATTTTTTTGGTTTCTGAAGCGAAATTTATCCAGATTGTCTGATCCGATCGAACAGATGAGAGGAAACGGGTGCAGAGAACACAGAAAAAAGGGTGCAGAGGATTGGGATTCCTAGCGAACCAAGTGGCTAATTACTGGGCCGTCCATTTAGGTATAACTTGAGGCGGGTTTGGTTCTCTAATTTTCGGAAAATTTTCATAGAGGGTCAAAGACCCAAAAAGTTCAACAGTTAGGGTTAATGGTACTATAAAAATTGCACAGATGGTCAATGACGCAACTATTAGTTGCACCCCTAAGAAGATTCGTTTTTTTGTTGAATTCAAGACATTATGCAGCTACTTTTTTGGATGTGGGGCCTACACATAGGGGCGCAAGTAATAGTTGCGCCCCTAAGTGCTGTTGAGAAATTTTTTTGCTAAGTTATTATTATTTATACACATTGTAATAATAATTATTAAATAGTACTAATATATATTTTTTTGGTATTTATTAATATATTATTAATATATATATATATATTTATAATATATTTGTTATTAAGAGAAATGTTATGGTGCACTACGAAGTCAAAATTAGATTTGGCATCACGCTCAAATTTTAATTTTTAAAGTTTAAATGATCGATCAAAATCGTTCAATGTGATCTTCATATTGGAATCTTACTAGAAACCAACTTTTTATTTTTTAGAATTTTTTACTATTTTTAGAGGGGTGCGAAATCAGTCATATTGGATGGTCCAGAAATCATTATATAGACAAATTTCATACCACTCTAAAAAAATAGTAAAAAAATTCTAAAAAATGAAAAAATTGGTCTCTAGTGAGATTTCAATATAAAGATCACATTGGACGGTTTGGATCAATTATTTCAAATTTTCTTATTTGAAATTTGAGCGTGATGCCAAATCTAATCTTGACTTCGTAGTGCACCATAGCATTTCTCTTGTTATTAAACAAATTAGTAATAATTTCAATATAAAGCAAATTATTAATATATTTATATTTATAATATAATACTATATACATATTACTATATACATATTACTTTAAATAATAAATTGAATATAAAAAATTTAATTAAACATATATTTGTACAAATATTATAACATATACTTTTAATATTATTTCAAAATTAATAATAGATTTATAGTATTAAAGTACTTATTATTATAAAGTTCAAAAGCTTACAACCTATTAATATTAAACATCTCCTAAACTTTCCGAGAAGTACAAATGGTCTAGTAGCAGGAGGATTTGGTTAGAGGCGCTTGGTTTGAGTGAGGGCATGGATTCGAACCCCCTGCTCACCATCTTTTTGAATTAACTTAGGGGCGCAACTATTACTTGCGCCCCTATAAAGATTCCTTTTTGCAGATGAGTTTGCAGTTTGCACGAGATTTTGCAGATGGGAGGCCCACCTGCCCCTTACAATTTAGGAGCGCAAGTATTAGTTGCGCCCCTAATATGTACACTTCATGATTTTGCTTGCAGAGAGCTTGCAAATTTGAGTAAACTAGGGGTGCAATTAATAATTACGCTCCTAAATGAACAAAATATATGCAGCAGTACCCTTCTTTTTCTTCTCTCTTCAAACATTTTTTCATTCTTATCTCTTCTTCCCCAACAGCCCATTTCCTCTCCACAAACCCTAAACCACATTTTCACACTTCTTCTCCAAAAATCTTATATTTATTGTTAGTTTCTACACCGGAGGATCCATCCAGAACGGTCCACATGGTGTCCATTACTCGAAAAAAGCTGTACCGATGGATTGGAGACGGAGCTGTACCGATGGATGGGGATTTCAAGTTCAACACATGCTTTAGAGATATCAAGGAAGTTTAATGCCAAATTACAGCTAACTCCTCCGGTAATGTTCTATACTGAGTTACAACTTTCGAGTAACGATACTTGGAGACTTATGGTGAACCATTCGGTCCAGCCGAGTACTTTGACAATGATTGAATTGTACGCTAAGCCAAAAGTTCTTTGATATACAACAAATCAAGGTTGTGCGAGTGGTAGTCAAACTCATGAAATCCTTGTTGGAACCGGGGGGCTTAATTTAAGCAATTCTAGAAATACCGAGGTCTATTTGGCAATTGCAATCAAGTTTTAACAATTCAAGCACAAGCAATTCCTACACAAAATTAATAATGAAAGTAAAGAGAAGAGTTTAGAAAATGCAAACAAAGCAATCCAAGAGACACAAGGATTTTAACGGAGTTCGGATATTGACGATTCTAGTCTCCGGGACTCCCGACCCCCCGACACAATAACAAGGTCGACCCAATTCACTAGACAACACAAATGAATTTACAACTTCGGAATTGGAGCTCTCTTACACACACTGGTGGAGCACCAACCCTAACACGTGGTGTCGAACTCGGTCTCGCTTACACACACCGGTAGAGAACCGAGCTAACAAAAAACAAAGTAACAAAAGATACAATCAGAATAAATAATAAGATAATGAACACTCAATACAATCTCTCAATGAGTTTAGAATAATTAGGATCAATGAGATTGAGTCTTTGAGCTAAGATTTGACTATTTGTTAATTTCAAGCTCAACAATGGTGGAACTAAGAGTTTTGCAATGTGGGATAGTTCGAGAAGAAGGGAGAGAAAGGTCCCTTTTATAGAGAGCTTCAAACACTTGCATTCTTAGCTGAAATTCATTTAAAACGTTATACAACGGTCCAAAATGTTACATAACGTTTTGCCCTAGAATTTGACTGTTGGAGCTGTCAGAATTCGACCGTTATATTGTCCAGATATTTTCCGAAATGTTATACAACGTTCTGAAATGTTACATAACATTTTAGCAACTTCAAGACACATGTTCTGCTTATTTCAAACGTTACAGAACTGAAAAAAAATTCCGAAACGTTATATAACTTGCTAAAACGTTATATAACGTTTTGGCTGTTCATCTCAATCTTCAGTCTTGAAATAATCATAACTTTTGATCCGTAGCTCCGATTTAAGTCATTTTCGAAGCGTTGGAAAGGTCTTGATGAGCTCTACACTTGTTCTAAACTTATCACTTGGATTTTCCAAACTTTTCTTCTTTGATTTTTGCATTCAAGTCCCTACATAATTCTCAAAACACGAAAACTTTGTAAAATTCAAGAGTTGGTTTTGCAAATCGACAAATCCGAGACATTGCTTGGTACAACAACCCTAAACCATGGTTATAAGTTGTGTAGGCTCAAAATTGAATTGTACCACCAGGATTTGGCATAAATCAGACAATTTGTAAGCTGTGTAGGCTCAAGAAGTCATTTTATGGGCTGAAGCAATCACCTCGAGCTTGGTTTGACAGGTTTAGGAAAGCTATGATTGACATGGAGTACCAGCAAACCAATGCAGATCATACGGTATTCTTCAGGTGGAATGTGGACCACATCACTATGCTAGTAGTGTATGTAGATGATATGATCATCACGGGTGATGATGAGAGCGAGATAGCTCGGCTGAAGGCGAGACTAGGAAAGGAGTTTGAGGTAAAGAATGTGAGGCAATTAAGATATTTTCTCGGGATTGATGTGGCACATGGTGGAAAATACTGGTTTTAAGCGAGATAGATCGATTAGGAGACGTGTAAATATCTTAACTCTCGTAGCTTACTCGTTAAGGA